>CM060937.1:544046361-544361306 GCA_030765085.1 Allium cepa
GACAAGCATCTAAATTCATCCTCGAATTTAGGGCCTTAATTTTGTACCGAATCTACATGCTCATCTTGGCATATTTATATTCTCGATAAGTGATCCCCTAGTCCTTCTATGCATATTCATGAAGTTTCGTAGATTTCGAAAAAGCTTATGATCAAGAATAAAGACGTGACAGTCCAGACTGTAGGATAGTCCACATCAAGAAAGAAGGTGGTTCAATACTCGTCAATAATCTACTTAATTACGTAGAGGACATCTAGACGAAGCATGAAACTCAACACAAAAGGATTTGGACATCCTAAGGCTAAGGATTAGATTCGACAAGGAATATAATGGCTTAATTCAGTCTCGAATCTAGGCCTTAGATGGTGTTGTCATGACACTTCTTATGCTATATTAGGTTTGTCCCTGGATTTCTCTGGCAGTAGGCTTCTAATTCAATATGACCGCTATAAATACAAACCATAGAGCAACCAAGAGAGGACCTGATTTCAGCCATTACTACGCGGAAGCCCTGTCATTTCTTCAACTCTCTCTCTAGTCCATAGTCACCAAGGCAGCTCCTTTAGGAATTCTAGAACTTAGAATCTGTCTAACACTTATACTTGTGACTAATTCTCTTTCAATCTCCTTGTAATCTTATCTTATCAAGATCAAACCAATAATCAAAGCTATAAAGTGGATGTAGTCTTATTTAACAGCCGATCCACTATAAAATCCCTATATTTCATTAACTTTTCTGTTATTTTCTATTATATTTACTATGTTCTGACAGGATGGTGCTTTCACATCACACTCCAGGGTGTTGATCCATTTTTTTGGTTAACACTAAAAGATCTCCTCTTAGAAGGTTAATTGATTTCATTTTGGAGCATGAATGACTTGTTTTTTTATTGATCTTCCTCTAGAAGATTGACCTGATCCATTCTTTTGGATGGAGTTTGATTGTCATCATCTTAGGTGATGATCTCTAATTACCACCATAGGTAAAGGATCTAGATTGATTATATGGTGCATTTGGTTAGCTATCTCAAGCAGGACCAAAGACTTACCCGACTTCCCTCAAGAGGCACATTAGTCAGGCCTTATAGTGGTATTGAAGGCTGGTTTGGTGCTTTGGCCATGCCATTTTTAGGTGGCACCAAAGGTTTACTTCGCTCTCCCTCTAAAACTCGCTCCAACTAAGCCACGTAGGCGGGACCGAAGGCTTATAGATGCTTTGGCCGGGCCATTTTTAGGTGGGACCAAAGGCTAGCTTTGACCTCCCTATAGGAGGTTCCTTAAATAAGCCGCTTTGATATGAGAATAAGAGCTTGTGGTTTATGATTTTTGGAGTTTCTCACTCCTTTCTATGATTGAGTCTGTTGATAACCTATTTTATTTGAAGTATTTTCCTTTATTATTGACTTGTTTTACATCTCTTTACAAATTCTTTGAGCTTTCCTTATACGAGGAAATTGATGATCATTCCTTCTAAGCTTTGACATTGATTAGTATCGTGACTTTTTAAGCAGTGATGATGACAATATTGTCCTCTAAGATTTCCTTTATTCTTTGATCATTTCATCTGAGGGGGTAACAGTTTAGCCTTTCCTTAATCAAGAAGTAAATTTCCTCATGAGAAGCAATAAGAAAATAGTTCTTCAAAAGATGTGAATTTTTGGAAGATGATTCCTTTGAATTCCTCTTAGCTATTTTGTATATGATGGGCTCTTTCGCTCCCATAACAAGTTTCCACTTTAGAGTGTTTTGAGCTTCGTTCACTTTACGATAATGATTGAGTACATTTTCCCTCCTTTTTGTGAATTGATCGAAATCCTTTGTTATTTCTCTTTCAAAGATGGTTCCTCTTGCTTGGCGTTGAATTCTCTTTCTCATTTCTATAACGATGTTATTTTTCTTATCATTCCTTCCTAAAGCAAAGACTGGTGTCGCCTTATGTGGAGGGGTTTAGGCCTCATTTGTCCAAATCATAAGAAGCTACTTGCTTTCTCTTATCTTCCATGATTTGTAATGCTACAAGTCTTAATACTTGCTCCTCATGAAGTCGAGAATCGTTGGAGATTTGGTAAGTTGGCCTAGTTATTCGAGGCTTGGAGGATCCTTGTTTGAAAATAGTCATTTTGTAGTTCAATGGGCTATGATAAATTCAAAATGTCTTTTATATGCAAGTTGGGGAGAGTCCTTTATATGCAAGGCAAAGAAAGTCAAATATGTGATATGCAAGTTAGGGTAAATCCTCTATGCCTACATACGCAAGTTGAAAAAAGTTCTTTATAGGGATATGCAAGGAAACGAAGGTTCGAGCACTCCTTCTAACACAAAAATATTAACAAATTTCTTTGCTAACACCTAAAAGGTGCAAGGGAAGACGAATTTGGTTAAGGCTTAGTTCACCCTTTTGGATATCAAGGAGTGTTGGAAAAATCAACACTTGGTTGAGAAATGGCTTAGGTAAATAGGCTTAGTGTGTTCAAGTCCATGATGATATCAAAAATTGTCCATGCCTAAACTATGCTCGAATTTATGTTGAATCCATATCACCAATATGGAACAATCTTATACCAATAGAAATTGGGACTGCGAGTGTTTAAGAAGTCGAAGCAAGTTATGATTAAAAATCACAAGTACATTGGAATTCGAAACAAGCCACAAGTTGTGAAATCTTTATTATATGTTATGAAAAAGTTAAATGTACATGGCCTTATATGTAAATGTCACAAGAACACAACTATTTATATCTAGTACTGGATCGGTTTTAAAAATTTATCTAATAAAGCTCCCAATGAATTCTGCATCTCTCAAAAACCCTAAAAGAAATATATGAATTTCTAGTAACCATTAAATTTCCAATAATTAAATTTTATTAATTTAATGAATCTTGTTATTTAATATTGGAAGAAATAAAAAGTTATAAGGAATAATGGAAAAATAACTAAGATGAAACGGAACAAGGTTAATTAAAGTTAACAATTAATGAACTTGAATGAAATTCCAATTAAACAAAATAATTTAAAAGTTATAACTTGGTTATAAAGTGAATATAAGAAAACAAATATAACATTCAATCAATTGGTGGATTAGTATATAATTATTGATAAATTGATAAAAATAGTGTTATGTAAACAATTGTAATATTGGTTTGTTAATAATAGCTTATAAGAGTAACTAAAGCTATAGGTAACAATTATTGTGTGTTACCCCTCTATTTAACCTGTTAATTTAAACTGGAAATAAATTCCAATAAATGTAATTAAATATTATGTTAATGTAAATTAAGTTAATATTTTAAAGTAATTTTAATTTTATTCATAATATGATAATTGGTTAAATAAAAAGAATGGAAATCGAGATTTATTAATTTATTTGAATTTAAAAGATAGTAATTGGATTTATTGAAAATAAATGAAATTTAATAAATGGATTTTGGAATTTTAATTTATAATTTCTGAATTTAATGAAATTGAAATTAAACACTGAAATTAATGGATTAGTCAACTTTAGATTCACATCTAAATTTGTTTAAATTATTGTAATTGTTCAAGAAATCAAAAATGATAAAGATTGCTAATTATAGAATTGGAATTGAAAATTTGATTTAATTAATTTAATCTGAATTTGTTGATTAAATGGAAAATAGCCATTTTGGCTACTGACTCGGATTTCGACGAAACCAGTTTCATCGGATCCGAAACGGTGAATTACTGTAGGATTTCAAGTTTCGTAATGATCTGGCTGGTCAATTGATCGTACGGGCTCGAAATGCCTAGAAATCAATTTAATTGAAATTAATTGAAATCAATTTGAAATAACTTGATTTTAGCATAACTTCTTCATACGATGGAATTATGACTTGAAACATGTTCATTGAGTTTAAAATATTTGAAAACATATATTTTGATATATGGGTTGACCCATTTCCGTTCTAGAATCGAAACAGGTTTTTAAGGTCACTTATCGTTCAAAACCCAATCAATCATATCCTTCTCTATTTTCAGCTCTACCTATATATATCCAGTTATAAACCCTAGCAGCCTTTCTATTTATCATTTCTGTACATACAAAACTTCTATTACTCCTCTCCCTCAATGGCTGAAAACCCTAAATTTTCCAATTCAAAATCCAACAACAAAAATTCAAACTCCTCAAATAACGTCAAATTATATATCAATCTGAAGTTCTCAACAAGCGCATCTCAGATCTACAATTTATTTTTCTATTTGAAACTCTGTTTATCAAGAAATTGAAGAACTATTCTCGACCGTCCATTGTGTCGTGATCAACTGCAACGGATTATCAAATCGATGATATGGCCGTGTAGAGATTTGCGAGTGGATCGCATCAGCATGGTTTGTTTGGCGAATTATTGGCTAGATCATCATCTTTAATTCGAATAGGGTTTCTTGCTTCTGGTGGCGGCTAGCCTGCGAGGAACCGGTCGGCGTGACATGGCCGTCGCGTGGCCTTGGGATGGACGTGGGCGAGCGAGGCAGAGGGGCGCGACGTGGAGCGGGCCGGCTGGAGGCGTGCGACGTAGGCGCTCGAGTAGTGGCGGCGCTTTATCTCGCGAATGAACGAGCTAGTAGGAATCTGTAGCTTGAATTAGGGAAGAACGTTGACGTGTATGGTGAGTTTGGGTATTTTGTTTTATTTTATTTTATTTTAATTTAAAATCTTTATCGTTCTAATCATCATAACTTTCTCTTACTAGGTCCGATTTACGCGCAGATTCTTGCTCTGGGATCGTATCGAAAATCCGGGCATCTTGATGCTGGAATGGACGAATTTTAGGGCTGTTTGAATTTTGTGTTTAAATTGGATTTAAATTCAATTTTAAATTCAAAAGGTGGGTGTTTTAACCCACTCACAACATCTTAAATTTCTTATATCTGTTAAATTTAATTTATGTTGTGATTATGAAATAATTTACGACTATTTCGTATATTTTTAATCATCATTTGAGTTAACTGCATTTATTTAAAATAAATCGTTATTTAATTTATTATCGAATATAACTGCCAGTTAAATACCTGATATATATTATCGGTTATATATTGTATTGATTGATTGTTTGGATGATGATGGTGACGGATTTGTGATTTTGATGATGGACGAATGGATGTTTTATTTTATATCATTATAATCTGCAAGTTCGTTATGGATTTATTTTTATAAATTCGGGATTGCGGTTTGCAATTATATACAACCGTAAAGTGTTTAAATTGCGGATTGAAATGATAAATATCTGTATCACTTGACCATAGGATAGAAAATTTTATACATACACCGTTGGTCTATATATAGATATTTTGAAAATGATTTCAATGGTTTTGAAAAGAAATATATGGTTTTATATAAATATTGATTTTAGATATTATATAAAGGTTATTTATATATAGTTAAATTCTCGATTTTGAGCTATGTATAAATTTGTTTTAATATAAAATAAGTTTATTAATAAAGTTTGATTTTATTAAAATATAACATGGTTAAGTACTTATTTAAATTATATTTTAATATAGAGTTACAATGATTTTAATATATTAAGATTAGGAGATAAATTTAAGATGATTTTGAAATTTTATTTAATTAAAAATTATATTTGATTAAAATCGATTTGGAACTTATTGAATTTGGGACTTTTTCAAGGATATGATTTTATTACTTGATTTTGGTTAAGATGATTTAAAAGAATATGTCAAGTTTAAATAAATTGAATGTTACGACCCGACTTTCTCACCATAGAAAATCGCATCATCTTGAAGAAAGAAAGGGATAGAAAAGAGAAAGGAAAGAAGAGAAAGAAGAAACAACACAGAATCTTAATAGCGGAACAAATAAATTATATTAATAACATAAATATTACATAGTTTACAACCATTATCAGAGTTACACAGATTACACATCACATACTAGACAGTTATAAACACCTGTCTAGTTATACACCTCAATACAATATAAGGAAACCACTCAGAGAAACCAACACAGCGGAACACTATATATCTACACGTAGAAGCCTCCTGCTCCATTGCTCCTCCACAAATCGTCAAAGCTAACCTGAATCCCTTGGCTACTCCTAAAAATTTGAGTACCCAAGAGTTTAAGAAAACAGAAGATAAACTTCGGGTCAGACATGGGTCTGGCGTGAGTAACAGGTTAAGGTTGCTTAATCAAAAACCTTTTGGAGAGAAAGGTATCACGTAAGACTTCCCACACATAAACATGGAAAAGTTTTTAGCTTACGCTAACCAAAACATTGATAGGAAATCTAGTGATATTATAATAGGTCTAGGGTTTCCAAGTAAATAGAAAATAGCCGCAATTGTTACATTTATTAAATTCCAGCTACTAGCCACAAAAGTGGGTAATACAATCAAAACCGAGGGCACTTATTGGATTTTGGATTCCATACAATGGCAGGGCTACTGGGGTACCGTCCGTCACAGTACGTGGCCTAGATTAATGTATCGAGGATTACTCCCAATCCTCTGCAACACAAAGACGGAACCATCCCTTACTGGACAGTCCCGAACAAGACAACCCCAGCAGTTGGAGCTCAACAACTGCACACACAGCCGAAATACAAGGGACCTCTAGACAGGGGAAAATCTCGTCCTACTTGGGCATGACCCACTTAGCCTTGCTGCACCTTCCCTGTTTTAGCCATTTCCGATTGACGAGGCTTGAGGCTACGATTACCTTTACAGAACACATCACTTAGAATGCTCGTCGTCCACCTGACGATGTTTTGAAAGCATTCAATCCATACAAGTTCATTCCGGGTTCGAACGAAACCGAAGGCATTATCTCGTTACACTCATTTTGGAATCACCCTCAAAGTTAACGATGATAACCCTTGCACTCTGGATCTTCATCTTCACTTGAGATTCACGACCTATCGTTAATTTAGATCGATGTGGTTTTGGGATATCCAAATATGGAAACCCGATCCAGGTCTCATCGAAATCCAAAACGTGTCTTTTAAGGCCAAGTTGTTTTAAAGTTTAAAACAAATTCAATTCAATTATCTATATAAACATAGGTAGATAACTCACAAATCACAATAGATAATCAACATTATCATTATAACAGATGATCCATATTATCATTATAAACAGATAATCCATACTATCATCTAAATAGATAATCCATGTTATCCGATAATCCATACTATCATCAAAATAGATAATCCATATCACAATGCAACCAAAGCATTCATATCACACAACATTACTTATCTCATTTCTGAGATCACAACCATTCAAGGCAATCAATATCGCCCATTCATACATAAGCAAAGATTTACTTAATCACATCACAATTAATTTAAAATGAATTAAATTAATTACCTCCATCTCTAATTAATTTAAAGTGAATTAAATTAATTACTTCATCTTTAGCTAATTAAAAATAAATTAAATTAATTACTTCATCATTATAAATCTTGCTTATCAAACCATTAATTAATTGCAAGTCAATTAATTAAGCATTCAAATTAATCACCTTAATTAATCACCCTTGATTAATTATTCTTTAATTACATTCATGTAATTATTCTTTAATTAATTTCACAAATTAATCATCCTTAACCAAAAACAGTAATTAACCTTTAATTACTTCATTAATTAATTAACTATAATTAATTACATTAATCCTTAATTAATTACATTAATTAATCACTTTTAATCACTTATCATTAATTAATTAATCTTAATTAATTAATTAATCCTTAATTACATCATTAATTGTATTACTTAATGATTCCTAATTATATTTTAATTAATTACTTTATTTAAATTAATGACAATAAGTAATTAACCATAATTATTAATCACTCCAGATTAATCACATCCAGTAATTAACTAACCCTAATTACTTCATTAAATAAATTAATTACTCCTAATTAATTATCTTAATTAATCCCTTGATTAATTACAAAAAGTAATTTAATCCAAATTACTTCCATTCTTAAAACATCTTCAATTAATTACATCCCGTAATTACCAATCAATTACTTCACTAAGTAATTTCAATCCTTTAATTACATTAATTAATTATCATCAAATCATTCGGTGTTTAAAATTAATTAAACATAATTAATTCAAACTAATCCCATTAAACTCATTTAATTCATTAAGTAATTAATTCCTTAATTACTTCCATTAAGTAATTACACTTAAACAATTCACAAATGATTATTAGTAAATTAATTAATCTAATTAATTATTAAAAATTAACCACAATAATTAATTATTAAATAATTCTAGTTAATGACCTTCATTAACCATTCTTTAATTACTTCCTTAAGTAATTAACTTTGATTAACCATTATTAATTACAATTTAATTTACCTTTAATTATCCATTAATTAATCTCTAATTATTTAATTAATTAAGTGTTAACTGCAACTTAATTAATCTTTAATTATTTAATTAATTAATATTAATCATTAATTAATATCAAATTAATAATCCTTAATTACAAATTTATTTTTCATTAATTAATAAATCTTAAACCTTAATTAATTAATGTAAACCTTTAATTACTTATTTAATTATTCCAAATCATAATTAATTAAATAAATAAATTATTCGTTTCAATTAACTTAATAATTCATATCATTCAATCTTCATTTACTTAAAGATAAAAAACATTTCTTATTAATGATCAAATTATCATCATCAAAAGTATATAAAAAAATAATTTACTTTAAAACTTTTCTTTCAAATTTCATTTTAAATTTAAGATTTAAAAATGAATACAAATTGACTTTAAACAAAGCTTAAAGACAATTCAAAAATCTTTAATTCACATGTTAAAGAAATATTCATTTTATAAAGTAGTTTAAAGAAATTTAAAACCAAATTTATGTTTAAATTCAAACCATAGTTCAAAATACACTTTAATATTCAATTTGTTTAAAATATTTTAAATTTGAAAACTTATTTTTATTACAAAATTGGAATGCACATTAAATTTTGGTTCCAGATAAATCATTAGATTTAAAAAACTATCTACAATTTAAAACTTCATTTTTAAAATACATACTTTAACCCTTTTTAAAGTAGTTAAATCAATTCAAATTTAAAACTTTACCTTATTTGAAAACTGAGATTTTAAACTTAAACTCCAAATTGAAGAACTAGATTTAAAACTTGTTTTAAAACTTACTTTTCATTTTAAACTCAGCTTTTAAATTTTATTTTAAAAATTAAAAACTATGCACAAGTTTCTGTTAAAACCTGTTATGATAAATTAACCCGAGGCACATCCTTTTTACTACGAGTTCAAATACACGTTACTCCAAGCAATCCATCTACCTCCTTCGAGTCAACACCATTAACTCAAAAACAAATCAGAACCCAAGAAACTCTTCAGGCAACTGTGCACTGTGCATATGCATGCTGCTGTAGTTCATCTCCAATCACCAGTGATGATCATCCCACATCCAAAATCACTCAATCACCCCAACTCGATCATCAGATAACCTCCAACCCAACTCGAAATTGAATTCGAGTTTCAAACTAAACCTGGAACCACTGAACATCACCAACCCCAAAACCTGGAAATGATTCGCCAGCCCAATTCCGATCACCGTGACCCCTAGAACTCCGGCATTGACTTCAACTACGGCCAAGATTCCACTATCCATAGTTTTAAAACACTCGATCAACTACGCAAGCCGTGGTGATCAATATTCTCAACACAGCTAAAACTAGGGTTTTAAAAGGAATCTCACTGCTGCAACTTTCCCAATGATTTTCAACACCAACCATTATTTTTCCCATCAACTCCTAACACTCCTCCATCATCTGGAAGAACCCCGAGCCCTCAAGATACATAGATCACCAGAAAAACCAAATATTCCCATTTTAGTTCAAACCCAAACTGCACCTTCAACTTATTTTTAAAAATCCTGATTTTAATGTTAAAAATCATGATTTAGTTGATGTTTTTGATTTATAATACTGAATTAATAATTTACACAGTTTGAATTTTTGATTTAAATCAACATACACCGATGTTTCAATATTTCCAGAGACAATATGCCTTATTTTGTCTAAATTAAATTTTTAACATTTAGCTAGGTTAAATCAAACAACATTTGTTTAATTATCAGATCCAATCAAGCACTAGATCATGTGATAAGGATTTTTAAATAAAAATTTAGCCTGAAAAACAAGACGGAGCACAATACATATATACAGTATGCATACAAATAATATTCACATCAGATTTTTACCTATACTCATGCAATACTTATTTATATTCAACCATACTAGCATGCAACCTAATTTTATTTTAAATTTTAAAAGTTACTCACCTATTTCTGAAGAAGACAGAGCCTACATCTGAAAAGCTTTTGAAACTTTTAAAACTGCAGTTGCCCCTTTTGATTTTAGTTTAAAACTTAAGTTGCTTGTTTTAAAAACTTGCAGACAACTCCAAAGATTTCCAAATTCAACTTGTCTTGAAATTAAAACTTGAATTGCAGACTCCCTTTAGGCAGGCCTATTTTAAAACTGCAGTTGCTCTGGGTTTGAAGATGTGCAGATTTGCTTTTTTGTTTGAAAATGGCAGGTTACAGATTTGATATGAGGAGTTTGTTTTTCATGAGAACATGTTTTGCATTTGAAATGAATTATAGGGAAATAAATTGCATTTTTAAACTGAGGGCTTGTTTACAGGGAAGTGATTTTCAGGTTTGAGAAATAAACAGGTTGAAATTTTCTTTGATTAGAAAATGAGAAAAAGAAATAAGAGTGAAAAATGTTTTCTTATATAAGCTAATTTTTTGATTTTGTAAAATAAAAGAAAAACAAATTTAAAGAGGCCACTTGTAAATTATTTCAACATTTGTCACATTGGAATGTTTAACACTTAACACTTGTTATATGATGCTTAGGAAAACAACACATGTCCTTTTAAAAGTAATTTTATTTTAATTTATTGTTAATATATATATATATGTTATGCCTAATTAATTGGTTAATTAGTATTTAATATGTCTAGAAATTTTTTAAAAGAAATAAAAACAAATTATACTTATAAATAAAAGCTTATGCGTATAAAAATCAAAACAATTAAAAATCTATACCTTGGATTTTCAAAACTTTACATTCAAATTCAAATCAAATTCAAAAATCTAATATTTAAAAATCAAGTTATATATACAAATTAAATTTGAAATAACAAATGCTATTTTTATTCAAAATCCAATTGTAAAACAATACATTATTAATATTGTTTTTAGAAATAACTCATTATCAAATTAAATAATTATAAAAGAAATTATGTCTTTATTAATAAATTAATTATTTTATTAAGCTATATTTTAAAAAGAAAACAAAACAAACCTTTTTTGTTAATTAATTTAAATTTAAAACTTAAGCCAAAATCATTTTAAACATTTAAACATCTTTCTTAACAAATTTAAAATCATATACTTATTTATTTAATAACTTTAAAAAGCTTTATAGTAAATAAAAACAAATTTCCAAATTACTAAAAATATTAGAATTAGAAAATATGCTTTATTTATTAAATTTCAAACAAAGCTAATCTATTTACAATATCAAATATATATTTATATTATAAATAGAAACCAATTTATTAGCTGAAAAAGATAAAATCTACCAATTAAATATTTATTAAATAAGATTATTAAATCAATTCAAATTTTATTAACAAAAATTATCAAATCAATTTAATTTTTAATACAGATTATTAAATTGATATCGTCAAAAATTCCAGGATATCACATTCCTTCCCCCTTAAAAGAATTTCGTCCCCGAAATTTAAAACAAAGGTAATTTAATAATCTCATTAAAGTTTTAATTTTAAAACACAAGCATATATCAAACATATGCTAACAACCATAGCAACCAATTCATCCAATCTTACAAATCTAACTATCCAGACAAAATTCTAGATAGAATTTCCTCGAGTTTCCCCAAGTATAAATACTAGGATACTCGCTCTACAGAATCTAAATAATCAAAACTACTAAGCTATAGAGCTCCTACTTATCTATATCTAGAACACTAAACGGGATATCAGACCTACAGACAAGTCTGACTCAGCAACCAAAACACCCGAACTGCTAGTTCCAAATCATAGATAGATCATACACGTATTCCCTTAGAGATACGTGAAACTCATCGAATTCCAGTTATCCAAACTAGCAATTCAATCCTGCAGATCAATCACTTAACCTCCAAGATCACAGAAAAGATCTAAAACACCTCAGAGCTAGCTTTACAGCCTTACCCAATCTTATAGCTCCCTTTTGATCGTAGAAAACTTATCCAAAATCAAATCTCCAACTCCGGAACCCAAATTCCTCCGTCTCTTATCCTCAAAATCTTCGGATGATCCTGGGCTGCCTACATCCTTCCTGATCAGCTCAATCTTCGCTGATGCCTGTAGAAACAAACAAAACCAATCATCTCAGCAAAATGATCTCCTCAAGATCAATCCCAAAATCAAAAACTCAAACTCTACTCCTCAAACATCAGAAGACTAAACTCACCTCACCTGACCGGAAAAGAAAAATGGATGCACTTCCAAACTACTTCCGCTGCACAACTCTGATCCGAAGTAGATAAAATGCTGATGAAGAATACGAGCACAAACTAGACAACGAATCCCAGAAATATGGTTCAACAGATCCATAAGAAAACTCAGAAACTCCACCAAAACCTGAGATGTTCCATCAAACTCTATTACTAAGAACCATCCTTCTACTAAACTAAACCACCGGTACCACTCCTAGAATCCCAGTTAATAAGGAAACTCAATCTCCAGATACAGACAAACCTCTAACTTTCCTGAAGATATCCGGAAAAACTTTGATAACCCAAGAGAACACTCAGACAATCGCAAGTCACTTTTGCGATCAGCCCAATCTAATATCCAAAGAAAAATGTTCTCCCTTTACCAAACAGAACAGCTTACACTTATCTAGCCAACCCATCGAAGAAACGGGTCCACTCTGCAGCTTCTGAACTCCTCCTTCAAAAAAACTACTCAGCTAGAAAACTTCCTGCCAACACAGAATACTCCGAGCTGCACTGCTGCCACAGATGCCAAAGACTTCCTAATCCAAAGTTCTTCGAGAAACTCAGACCTCAAACCAAACAGAAACACCATGCTGAACTCAGCCACAACACCGATGCAGACCTACTTCCTTAAACTTGTTCCAAAGAAACATCTTCGGACACATCCATAGTCACTGCATCTCATCACGCAGCTACTACTTCCTGAGGTATCAAGATACCATCACTCGCTTCTGCCTAGCCAACAGATCCAAACTCTACTCATCCAACTTCAAAGATAGACTCCGAACCTTGACAGGTTTCCTTCAGAGATTGATGAAATCCGTACACCGCTGCAAAAATCACTCGAGATGGTATTGGGTCTATAATCTCGACAAATACACTTCCAAACTCAGACATTCAAACTCCAACCAATGGTAGTCGTGATACACACCACTACCATATCTACCTTTATAACTTATATTGGAAAACCTGAATAGGTAACCCAACAGATAGGTAGATATATATATATATATATATCTATATATATATATATATATATTTAAAATTACAAATACGCTCTCTCAAGAAAGAAATCACTCCAAAGCCTAGGAATTCACTCAACCTAGCGCTCTGATACCAAATGTGATGACCTGACTTTCTCACCACAGAAAATCACATCATCTTGAAGAAAGAAAGGGATAAAAAAGAGAAAAGAAATAAGAGAAAGAAGAAACAACACAGAACATTAAAAACGGAACGAATAAATTATTTTAATAACATAAATATTACATAGTTTACAACCATTATCAGAGTTACATAGAATACACATCACATACTAGACAGTTATAAACACCTGTCTAGTTATACACGTCAATACAATACAAGGAAACTACTCAGAGAAACCAACACAGCGGAACACTATATATCTACAAGTACAAGCCTCCTGCTCCATTGCTCCTCCACAAATCGTCAAAGCTAACTTGAATCCCTTGGCTACTCGTAAAAATTTGAGTACCCAAGAGTTTAAGAAAACAGAAGATAAACTCCGGGTTGGACATGGGTCTGGTGTGAGTAACAGGTTAAGGTTGCTTAACTTTCAAAAACCTTTTGGAAAGAAAGGTGTCACATAAGACTTCCCACACATAAACATGGAAAAGTTTTTACCTTACGCTAACCAAAACATTTGATAGGAAATCCAGTGATATTATAATAGGTCTAGGGTTTCCAAGTAAATAGAAAATAGCCGAAATTGTTGCATTTATTAAATTCCAGCTACTAGCCACAAAAGTGGGTAATACAATCAAAACCGAGGGCACTTATTAGATTTTGGATTCCATACAATGGCAGGGCTACTGGGGTACCGCCCGTCACAGTACGTGGCCTAGATCAACGTACCGAGGATTACTCCCAATCCCCTGCAACACAAAGCCGGAACCATCCCTTACTAGACAGTCCCGAACAAGACAACCCCAGCAGTTGGAGCTCAACAACTGCCCACACAGCTGAAATAAAAGGGACCTCTAGACAAGGGAAAATCTCGTCCTACTTGGGCATGACCCACTTAGCCTTGCTGCACCTCCCATGTTTTAGCCATTCCCGGTTGATGAGGCTTGAGGCTACGATTACCTTTATAGAACACATCGCTTAGAATGCTCGTCGTCCACCTGACGATGTTCTGAAAGCATTCAATCCATACAAGTTCGTTCCGGGTTCGAACGAAACCGAAGGCATTATCTCGTTACACTCATTTTGGAATCACCCTCAGAGTTAACGACAATAACCCTTGCACTCTGAATCTTTATCTTCACTTGAGATTCACGACCTATCGTTAATTTGGATCGATGTGGTTTTTAGATATCCAAATATGAAAACCCGACCCCGGTCTCATCGAAATCCAAAACGTGTCTTCTAAGGCCAAGTTGTTTTAAAGTTTAAAACAAATTCAATTCAATTATCTATGTACACACAGGTAGATAACTCACAAATCACAATAGATAATCAACATTATCATTATAACAGATGATCCATATTATCATTATAAACATATAATCCATACTATCATCCAAATAGATAATCCATGTTATCAGATAATCCATAATATCATCAAAATAGATAATCCATATCAAAATGCAACCAAATCATTCATATCACACAACATTACTTATCTCATTTCTGAGATCACAACCATTCAAGGCAATCAATATCACCCATTCATACATAAGCAAAGATTTACTTAATCACATCATCTATAATTAATTTAAAATGAATTAAATTAATTACCTCCATCTCTAATTAATTTAAAGTGAATTAAATTAATTACTTCATCTTTAACTAATTAAAAATAAATTAAATTAATTACTTCATCATTATAAATCTTGCTTATCAAACCATAAATTAATTACAAGTCAATTAATTAAGCATTCAAATTAATCACTTTAATTAGTCACCCTTGATTAATTTTTCTTTAATTACATTCATGTAATTATCCTTTAATTAATTTCACAAATTAATTATCCTTAACCAAAAACAGTAACTAACCTTTAATTACTTCATTAATTATTTAACTATAATTAATTACATTAATCCTTAATTAATTACATTAATTAATTACTTTTAATCACTTATCATTAATTAATTAATCTTAATTAATTAATCCTTAATTACATCATTAATTGTATTACTTAATGATTCCTAATTATATTTTAATTAATTACTTTATTTAAATTAATGATGTTTGCGTAAAAAATGGCCGCAAACACCCAAAGTCGTGAAAGCACCAGTGTATGAATATAATTCAGCGATATTCAAACACAAATTACAGATCTCAGCAAATAACCCAAATATGTTTGCACAAAAGATGATCAAACAACTCCAAGTCGTATGAATTAGTTGATTTTATGTTGTTCGTATTGATTTAGGTGGTGTATGCAAATACGTAAAAAGTAGGGGCTAAACTGTAAAAGACACACAGATTTATAGTGGTTCGGCCAAAGTGTGCCTACGTCCACTTTATATGTTATTCTCCTTTTCCAATCCGATTACAAGTACAAAGCTTGTAGTACAAGTGTATGAAAGTTGTTTGAAAGTTCCTTCCAGGTTTGAGCTCTCAAACTTGTCCCCCATTGTTGTACCCCTGCCCCTCTATTTATAGAGTGAGGTAGGGGGCAGGGGTCTTGGAAGTATATAGCTGCTGGTGGGCCCGGGCTGAAGCAATCTGGACTGGCAATTGTCTGGTTCGGTGGGGCTTCATTCGGTTTGGAATGGGTGGTGTTGGACCGGTGAAGGAGTGGAATGGAGGTCCATTCGGCATTGAGGTAGGTGGCTGGTCCGGTAGTGGAGTGGATCCGGTAGTGGTATTGGTCCGGTGGTGATCTTGGTTCGGCTGTAGAGGGATAAGGCATGTTGGTTCGGTATTGGAGGGCTTGGGCCGAATGAAGCTTGGGGCCGAATGAAGCTTGGGGCCGAATGATCTTGGGGCCGAATGAAGCTTGGGGCCGAATGTTCCTGGGGCCGAATGAGCCTCTGCACTGAGAATGTTGGATGGACTTCTAGGCTAGTGTTGAGCCTTGCTTCCAATCGATTTTCAATCCCGGCATCCATTATTCCTTGCTAATTTGTCGATATTCCAGTTTTGACCAAAAAATGGGATAACACTTTGCCCCCCAAAACATGCCTTGTGATAACAAGGTGTGTTTTGAATAGTTCCGAATCCAATATCCAAGGTCCATAGCCATATCGGTAGAGTAGATCATCCTTGACTGCTCCGAGTCGATATCCAATTCCAAATCCAATAACCAAAGCTTGAGCAAATTCCATGTCCATCCGAACTCGACAGCCGAGCCTCAAATCATCCTTATCCAATAGCCAATAACCGAATCCAGGACCTCTCTGGGTCGATATCCAAACCCATAACCTCTCCGGGCTCTTGCCAAGCGCAATCCACACCTGACGGCCATGATCCCGTGTCCCTGGATGTTGAGCTAACCTCTCCGGGTTCTTGCCATGCGTAATCCACACTTGACGATTTTGATCCAGTGTCCCTGGACTTTGAGCTAACCTCTCCGGGTTCTTGCCATGCCTAATCCACACATGACGACCTTGGTCCAGTGTCCCTGGATGTTGTACAATGCCATGGCTTAAGTCCTAAGCCGAATCCTGGTCTCTCCGGACCCTTGCCGAGCATAGTCCATACTCGACGACCTGAAAATAACGATTGATAATATAGGGCCTAAGTCCTAGGCCGAATCCTGGTCACTCCGGACCCTTGCCGAGCATAGTCCATACTCGACGACCTGAATGAGTCAACTTACCACGTTCGGGCAAAGCGACTCACCCCTTGCCAGGCATAATCCATACCCGACGACCGTTTATCAAAAGTCAGATAAAAATCCAATTAAAATCCAACTCAAAATCCAAGTCCAAAATCCAAATCGAGAATCCAAATCCAAAATCCAAATCCAGAATCCAAATCCAAAATCCAAATCCAGAATCCAAATCCAAAATCCAAATCCAAAATCCAAATCCAAAACCATAAAAACAGAAATCCAAACTAACATCCAAAACCGAAAACAATTGTCCAAAGGAAAATCCAAATCAAAAAGCAAGGAAAACCAGGAGCTCAATCCAAGCTCCAAAACCGAAAACCAAAAAGAAAAGCATTGTCCAATCCAAAAGAAAAAGATAAATTTCACAAACCATAGCGTCGCAGTTTATCATCATTCAGAGCATGCCTAGGGGCTATCTCCGTCCCCGTACATGTGTAAATGACTTGGTTGCTTGCCAATAGTTTGCTACTTATTTCATATTAACCTGGTTAAGGGACGATCAACCGACCATCATTCCTGGGCCTCCCACCATCGTAGCTTGAGGTAGGCGGCGGTTGCTCCTGCCTCGCCGTTGCATTCCGCGGTCCAACATATTGCGGCAGTTGTCCATTCCTTACATGTTCCTCAATTATGTCCTTTAAGTGCCTGCAGCTGTTGGTGTCGTGTCCATCCAAATCATGAAAGAGACAGTGCCTTCCTGATGTCCTTTCCCGTTCTGTTGGTTCTCTCCTAGCCGGCCTCCGGTAGTGAAGGCGATTTCGAGTATTCAGGTATATCTGCTCCAGTGTCTCGTTCAATCCTGTGTATGTGGAAAACTTTGGATCCTTCCATTGCTTCCTAGCATTTCCAGAATCACTGTCCAACTTCCTTTTTCCTTTGTTTTTATCCGAACCATTGCTGGATGGTCCTCCCCCCTCAACCGCGTTAACCTTTTTCAGCTTTAAATCCGTACTCGCATCTTCTTGTCGAAGGAACCTTTCTGCCTCATGAAAAAATTCGTCGAGATTCCGTGGGGGATCTCGTATCAGAGATACCTTGAAATCCGAGTTCTCCCTGACTCCTGATACTGCTGCCATTAAAACCATCGATGGATCGGGCCGATCCACCGAAGTAACTGCGGCACTGAATCGAGTTAGAAAAGCTCTAAGCGATTCATCCATCCTTTGCCTTACCGACGTCAACGTCATCACATTCTTCGGTCTCTTGACATGAACCCGAAACTGTCCCAAAAACCTTTCCACCAATTCCCTCCAAGTCCTGATAGATCCTTCTTCCAGCTGCCTGAACCACATTGCAGCTAAGTCCGTCAAGTACAAAGGGAAGCATCGGGCCATCACCTCCTCCGATGCCCCCAGCACCTCCATGTGTCTGGTGTATCTCATCAAGTGATCCGTAGGGTCTTCCTTGCCATTGTATGCCTCCACGCTAGGTAGCTTGAACTTAGGTGGATTCTGAGCCATCCTTATTTCCCGGGTGAACGGACTCCTGTTTACTCCTTCCAAGTCTCCGTTGGTCAAACCACCTCGCACAGTCTTCCTGATTATATCTACCAATCCACCGTTATCTGTCGGGGGTTGCCCCCGAGGGAACTCCGGTACATACTCTTCGTGTGGCTCGTTAGCAGCAACGTTGGTTCTAGCCTGTTGAACTCCTGTGGGCCTGCCCCCAAGCCCTTGTCGATTGCCGCCTGGCTCCGTATCCTGTCCTTCATTGGGTTCCATAACCCTAGCTTCTTGTCCTGCATCCACAGCCGTTGTAGCTGTTCCTAGGTTCTGCATCCCTGCAACTCTCATTTGCTCCAAGAAAGTTTGCATCATTTCCTGTTGACTTTTCAGCAACCTCTCTTGCAGTGAATTTGTTATGGCTTCCATTTCATCCCGGGTTATATAGATCGAAGCCGGTCCTTCCTCACCTCCGGAGGATGCTTGTTGACTTCCTCCTTGTTGGCTTCTCTCAGCCCTTAGCCTTCTACTGTTTTGCCTAGTCATTGTCTTCCAAATCCAAACTTCTATCCGATGTAGTGGGAGCTGGTCCTTCTCAGTGAAAGCACCAAAATGTTTGCGTAAAAAATGGCCGCAAACACCCAAAGTCGTGAAAGCACCAGTGTATGAATATAATTCAGCGATATTCAAACACAAATTACAGATCTCAGCAAATAACCCAAATATGTTTGCACAAAAGATGATCAAACAACTCCAAGTCGTATGAATTAGTTGATTTTATGTTGTTCGTATTGATTTAGGTGGTGTATGCAAATACGTAAAAAGTAGGGGCTAAACTGTAAAAGACACACAGATTTATAGTGGTTCGGCCAAAGTGTGCCTACGTCCACTTTATATGTTATTCTCCTTTTCCAATCCGATTACAAGTACAAAGCTTGTAGTACAAGTGTATGAAAGTTGTTTGAAAGTTCCTTCCAGGTTTGAGCTCTCAAACTTGTCCCCCATTGTTGTACCCCTGCCCCTCTATTTATAGAGTGAGGTAGGGGGCAGGGGTCTTGGAAGTATATAGCTGCTGGTGGGCCCGGGCTGAAGCAATCTGGACTGGCAATTGTCTGGTTCGGTGGGGCTTCATTCGGTTTGGAATGGGTGGTGTTGGACCGGTGAAGGAGTGGAATGGAGGTCCATTCGGCATTGAGGTAGGTGGCTGGTCCGGTAGTGGAGTGGATCCGGTAGTGGTATTGGTCCGGTGGTGATCTTGGTTCGGCTGTAGAGGGATAAGGCATGTTGGTTCGGTATTGGAGGGCTTGGGCCGAATGAAGCTTGGGGCCGAATGAAGCTTGGGGCCGAATGATCTTGGGGCCGAATGAAGCTTGGGGCCGAATGTTCCTGGGGCCGAATGAGCCTCTGCACTGAGAATGTTGGATGGACTTCTAGGCTAGTGTTGAGCCTTGCTTCCAATCGATTTTCAATCCCGGCATCCATTATTCCTTGCTAATTTGTCGATATTCCAGTTTTGACCAAAAAATGGGATAACAAATGACAATAAGTAATTAACCATAATTATTAATCACTCCAGATTAATCACATCCATTAATTAACTAATCTTAATTACTTCATTAAATAAATTAATTACTCCTAATTAATTATCTTAATTAATCCCTTGATTAATTACAAAAAGTAATTTAATCCAAATTACTTCCATTCTTAAAACATCTTCAATTAATTACATCCCGTAATTACCAATCAATTACTTCACTAAGTAATTTCAATCCTTTAATTACATTAATTAATTATCATCAAATCATTCGGTGTTTAAAATTAATTAAACTTAATTAATTCAAACTAATCCCATTAAAACTCATTTAATTACATTAAGTAATTAATTCCTTAATTACTTCCATTAAGTAATTACACATAAACAATTCACAAATGATTATTATTAAATTAATTAATCTAATTAATTATTAAAAATTAACCACAATAATTAATTATTAAATAATTCTAGTTAATGACCTTCATTAACCATTCTTTAATTACTTCCTTAAGTAATTAAATTAGATTAACCATTATTAATTACAATTTAATTTATCTTTATTTATCCATTAATTAATCTCTAATACTTAATTAATTAAGTGTTAACTGTAACTTAATTAATCTTTAATTATTTAATTAATTAATCTTAATCATTAATTAATATCAAATTAATAATCCTTAATTACAAATTTATTTTTCGTTAATTAATAAATCTTAAACCTTAATTAATTAATTTAAACCTTTAATTACTTATTTAATTAATCCAAATCATAATTAATTAAATAAATTAATTACCCATTTTAATTAACTTAATAATTCAAATCATTTAATCTTCATTTACTTAAAGATAAAAAATATTTCTTATTAATGATCAAATTATCATCATCAAAAGTATATAAAAAAAACAATTTACTTTAAACTTTTCTTTCAAATTTCATTTTAAATTTAAGATTTAAAAATGAATACAAATTGACTTTAAACAAATCTGAAAGACAATTCAAAAATCTTTAATTCACATGTTAAAGAAATATTCATTTTATAAAGTAGTTTAAAAGAAATTTAAAACCAAATTTATGCTTAAATTCAAACCATAGTTAAAAATACACTTTAATATTCAATTCGTTTAAAACATTTTAAATTTGAAAACTTCTTTTTATTACACAATTGGAATGTATATTAAATTTTGATTCCAGATAAATCTTTAGATTTAAAAACCTATCTACAATTTAAAACTTCATTTTTAAAATGCAAACTACTTAACCCTTTTTAAAGTAGTTAAATCAATTCAAATTTAAAAACTTTACCTTATTTGAAAACTGAGATTTTAAACTTAAACTCCAGATTGATGAACTAGATTTAAAACTTATTTTAAAACTTACTTTTTCATTTTAAACTCGGCTTTTAAAATTTATTTTAAAATTTAGAAACTGAGCAACAGGTTTCTGTTAAAACCTGTTATGATAAATTAACCCGAGGCACATCCTTTTTACTTCGAGTTCAAACACACGTTACTCCGAGCAATCCTTCTACCTCCTTCGAGTCAACACCATTAACTCGAAAACAAATCAGAACCCAAGCAACTCTTCAGACAACTGTGCACTGTGCATATGCACGCTGCCGCAGGTCATCTCCGATCACCAGTGATGATCATCCCACATCCAAAATCACTCAATCACCCCAACTCGATCATCAGATAATCTCCAACCCAACTCGAAATTGAATTCGAGTTTCAAACTAAACCTGGAACCACTGAACATCACCAACCCCAAAACCTGGAAATGATTCGCCAACCCAATTCCGATCACCGTGACCACTAGAACTCCGGCATTAACTTCAACTTCGGCCAAGCTTCCACTATCCAAAGATTTAAAACACTCAATCAACTACGCAAGCCGTGGTGATCGATATTCTAATCACAACTAAAACTAGGGTTTTAAAAGGAATCTCACTGCTGCAACTTTCCCAATGATTTTCAACACCAACCTGTATTTTTCCCATCAACTCCTAACACTCCTCCATCATCTGGAAGAACCCCGAGCCCTCAAGATACATAGATCACCAGAAAAACCAAATATTCCCATTTTAGTTCAAACCCAAACTGCACCTTCAACTTATTTTTAAAAATCCTGATTTTAATGTTAAAAATCATGATTTAGTTGATGTTTTTGATTTATAATACTGAATTAATAATTTACACAGTTTGAATTTTTGATTTAAATCAACATACACCGATGTTTCAATATTTCCAGAGACAATATGCCTTATTTTGTCTAAATTAAATTTTTAACATTTAGCTAGGTTAAATCAAACAACATTTGTTTAATTATCAGATCCAATCAAGCACTAGATCATGTGATAAGGATTTTTAAATAAAAATTTAGCCTGAAAAACAAGACGGAGCACAATACATATATACAGTATGCATACAAATAATATTCACATCAGATTTTTACCTATACTCATGCAATACTTATTTATATTCAACCATACTAGCATGCAACCTAATTTTATTTTAAATTTTAAAAGTTACTCACCTATTTCTGAAGAAGACAGAGCTTACATCTGAAAAGCTTTTGAAACTTTTAAAACTGCAGTTGCCCCTTTTGATTTTAGTTTAAAACTTAAGTTGCTTGTTTTAAAAACTTGCAGACAACTCCAAAGATTTCCAGATTCAACTTGTCTTGAAATTAAAACTTGAATTGCAGACTCCCTTTTGATATACCCAGGTTGAAAGAATGAGTGCAGGCAGGCCTGTTTTAAAATTGCAGTTGCTCTGGGTTTGAAGATGTGCAGATTTGCTTTTTTGTTTGAAAATGGCAGGCTACAGATTTAATATGAGGAGTTTTTTTTTCAAGAGAACAGGTTTTGCATTTGAAATGAATTACAGGGGAATGAATTGCATTTTTAAACCGAGGGCTTGTTTATAGGGAAGTGATTTTCAGCTTTGAGAAATAAATAGGTTGAAATTTTCTTTGATTAGAAAACGAGAAAAAGAAATAAGAGTGAAAAATGTATTCTTATATAAGCTAATTTTCTGATTTTATAAAATAAAAGAAAATAAAATTTAAAGAGGCCACTTGTAAATTATTTCAACATTTGTCACATTGGAATGTTTAACACTTAACACTTGTTATATGATGCATAGGAAAACAACACATGTCCTTTTAAAAGTAATTTGTATTTTAATTTAAATGTTAATATATATATATATATATATATATATGTTATGCCTAATTAATTGGTTAATTAGTATTTAATATGTATAGAATTTTTTTAAAAGAAATAAAAACAAATTATACTTATAAATAAAAGCTTATGCATACAAAAATCAAAACAATTAAAAATCTATACCTTGGATTTTCAAAACTTTATATTCAAATTCAAATCAATTCAAAAATCTAATATTTAAAATCAAGTTATATATACAAATTAAATTTGAAATAACAAATGCTATTTTTATTAAAAATCCAATTGTAAAACAATACATTATTAATATTATTTTTAGAAATAACTCATTATCAAATTAAATAATTATAAAAGAAATTATGTCTTTATAAATAAATTACTATTTTATTAAGCTATATTTTAAAAAGAAAACAAAACAAACCTTTTTTGTTAATTAATTTAAATTTAAAACTTAAGCCAAAATCATTTTAAACATTTAAACATCTTTCTTAACAATTTTAAAATCATATACTCATTTATTTAATAACTTTGAAAAGCTTTATATTAAATAAAAACAAATTTCCAAATTACTAAAAATATTAGAATTAGAAAATATGCTTTATTTATTAAATTTAAAACAAAGCTAATCTATTTACAATATAAGCTATATATTTATATTATAAATAAAAACCAATTTGTTAGCTGAAAAAATAAAATCTACCAATTAAATATTTATTAAAGAAGATTATTAAATTAATTCAAATTTTATTAACAAAAATTATCAAATCAATTTAATTTTTAATACGGATTATTAAATTGATTTTGTCAAAAATTCTGGGATATCACATTACAGGAATATTCAGTTATTTGAAATTTGAAGTTTTACTTAAATGATGTTGGATTTGGTAAGTAAATATGTCAGAACTAAATAATAGAAAAATTGAATTTAAGATATATATGAACTTATCAAATTTAGTTTTGAAACTATAGAATATTTAATGCTTTGGAATATATAATTTGAAATGGTCTATTTGTGGTTCAAATCTGTGTTTGAAATCGATATAATTTTGAATGGTTTATTTAGAACCAAATTGAAATTAATGATTTGAGATCTGATTAAATTTGAATTTGGAATTCAAGTAGACTTGGAATCGGCTTATGAGATTTGAGGAAACCGTTTTATTTTATAAAGCATTTTAAAATGTTATGACTTCCAATGTATTATGATCTCAAAATATAATGGATTTCCAAGTATTATGGTTTCAAAGTGTTTCGGTTTCGGAAGTAATATAACTTTGAAAATACTATGATTTTGGAAGTGAATATATATATATGTGAAATGGAAAAGATATTTTGGTTTTGAAGTATAAACTATTTTGAAATGACGCGGTGTTACAATAACGTTTGGTTGTTAAAGAGACCGGGATCGGAAGTAGTCATACTCTCTACCAACTCCGTAAACCACTTTAACAACTGTTTACACGGTGGAGATTGCAGAATGAAGTAGGATGGTGGCGGCGTTCTTTTGAGGTATATACGTGGACCCGACTCCCGTGAGTTGGCATAAGGTGGCTAAAACAGGAGCGATCGATGAGCTAAAGAGGTAGCACCTTTGATCGGATACATCCCTTCGATATTATACTCGGACTTTTGGATTGATTTGGTGGCCACTTTAGATTTTTTTTTTATCTGGGGGTGTGGCTCGAGGTAGGCGGTAGCTGCGTGCTATGCGTTACCACCGGCCCGGAAGCGTAATTGGTATATCTACCCTGGCATTGCCTAGTTGTGTCGTGTCACCAACCCTAGCGCACCTTGAACGAGTTTGATTTATATCGTATCTATGGAGTATCCTCTGGTAGCCTCCCGATCAGGTGGTATTACGGTACTATATAGACTATTGGCACTATTATGTGTTAAGTGGGATATTGGGTAACTCCTTAACGCTATTTAAAAGTAAGTTTATTTTACTATAGGCATTATTATAACAGCGAAATATTACTACATAGTAAATATTTTAATGAATCCTTAGGACTTAGGAGATGTGAATCTCGAGCATCTCTTAAGTTACTGCACACACATTAGACACTGGATAGAAGATGTCAAAACCCGTAAACACCTCTGACGCCGTTCCACTCATATTTATTTCTGTTGATTTAACTTGCATAAGATCTTTCAATTCTGACTCGAGTGTTTTGTCTTTTCAATTCACTCAGGTTAGCCTGAGCATTTTAGGTTTTGAAGACCTTATTGCTGGAGACAAAGACGAAGATTTTATTATTATTTGTTACATCATTCCACTACATTCATACTGTTCCGCTGCATTTTTATTTATTATTCTCTAGTATGTGTAACTCTGATTCTATATTGTATCACTATAATCAAATGTTTTGTAAATAGCTTCATGAACTGTTATTTGATTATTATATTTAGTCATTCCGCTGCAAGATTCTGTTTTGTTTTTTCTTTCTCTTCTTTTTCTTATTCACCCCAATAACAATCCGCTCTTCTGTATGGTTTGAGTCCGACATGTGTGGTTTATCTTCGATTTAAAGCGTGCAAAAAGGCGGGATGTTACATTTGGTAACAGAGCTTTGGTTTAATGGAAACCTTAGCTTTGTGGGGTCTGACTCTTTGTTAATAGGGTAGTAATACCCTATGATAAGTCACTGAGAGTATATGTAACGACCCGCTATTTTGGACTATTCGCATCCGCACATGTCGGACTTGAATAATTCAAAATACCGAATAGTTAATTTAAAATTTGGCAAAACTCAGATATACAGTAAATAAATAATCACAGAAGCACAGACACAGAGTAATAATATGCAGCGGAAGTAAAAGAGATAGTAGTTCATGAAGCTACTATATAAATATATAAGATACATCAGAGTTTACAACAGAAGAGAAATATGATACATCAAGTACAAATCATAATACATCACTGGAATCATCGAATACTGAAAGCAGAATAGATGGCTAGATCTTCAAGCAAAGCTCCAACTCCAAAGGTGAGTCTTGAATACTGGTACACTCAGTCTGACCCGAGCGTAAAACAAAACACAAAATACTCGAGTCAGGATTAATATTCTCATATCAATAAATCTAACTCAAGTGAATAAGCAATCGAAATACAAGTAACTCAAAGGATGTTGGAATCACCATCCTCTAAGGATCCGTTAAACTATCTACTATGTAGTAGTGTACGCTAAATAGATAATGTCTATCAGTAATATAAAATATCAAAATAGTGTTAAGGCGTTACCGTTATCCCCCTTAACACATTTTATAAGCATCATAGTCTATACAGCACTGTAAACTCCACCGTAAACTGGTGGGATATCAGGGAGTACTCCATAGGTATAACACAAAGCAAATTCGTAGTGGTCGCGTATATAGGGATACAAGTATGACAAGGCACATGAGGCAATACCCAAGGTAGTGAAACTACCATTCGCCTGATCCGGACTGGTGAGAACGCATCGCCGCAGCTATCGCAACATCGCGAAACAACACTCCTGAAATTCCGAGGGTGCACCAATCAATAAACAAATAATGAGTAGTAGTTACGAAGAAGTGTGTTCGCTCGAGGTGGCTAACCCCATTTGGCCCGGCACGGCTCCTGATTTTAGTCATTTCCAATTTGACACAAGTGTCAAGGCTATCCATTATCGTTCTCTTTCTTCAGTCGTCACGTACATCATTCCAACCACTTCATTCTGGATCATCACTCCGCGTATAGTTATTAAAGTGGTTTTCGGTTTAGATAGAGAGTATATCCATAACCGATTCCGGTCGCTTTAATAACTTTCTTAATTATTACACCAATTGGTCGTTTAATAAATTTCAAAACCAAATCAATTTCAATTTCAATTAGAATTTATAATCAACATTTCATTCGTCTTTCGAAGTCGATTTCCATAATTTACGTTTCAAAACTTCCAAATAACCATTTCAAAGTCTTACAATTCAATTTCAACTTTTATTTAAACAATCCAAATATTGATTCAGGTTCGTATATAAGTTTCATTCCGAAAATCATTTAAATAGTTTAATTTTCATTCAAATCAATTTAAGTTCATTTATCGATTTCATTCAATATTCGTTAAGTTAAATCTATCATTCAAAACAATTTCTATTTAAATTCTGATTCATTAAATCCATTTCTTAAGTTCAATTCCATTATCTCAAAACCTACAAATTTAATTAAATTAAATTCGTCAAATCAAATTCTTTAAAATTACAAGTCTTACGTTAATTTCAATAAATCACACTCATTTCAATAAATCACATTTTATTTCTTGTTCAATTTCCACTTATTTATTGACTTCGTTACAACATTTCAAACTCAATTAATAAAGAACTCAATTTCACATAATCGAGAAGTTTCAATTTCACTTATTAACTTACTTAAATAATTTTTTCCGAACTTTAATAAATAAAGAAACTCAATTTCATTTATTAACGAAGTTCAAATACACTTATTCAAAAGTTCAATTTCTCTTATCAAAGAATTCAATTTTTATTCAATTATCAAATAATTAAATCTCATTCAATTATTAAATAATTTCAATCTTAATTATTAATAATTTCAAAACTTAATAATTACAAACTTGATTATAAATTCAAACTTAATTATTAATTCATTTCCACTTAATTATGAATTCAAACCTAATTATCAAATCATTCCAACTTAATTATAAATTCAACTTAATAGTTTCAAACTTAATTATAATTTCAAACTTAATTATAATTTCAAATTCAATTATTAAATGATTTCAAACTTAACAATTTCAAAACTCAATTATTACTAATTCCAAATTATTTATTAATAATTCCAAATTTAATTATTAAATAATTAAATTTCAAACAACGTGTTTTCATCAATTACTACGTTAACATTTGTTTCAGATTTCAATCTTTACATTTTCCTTTTAAAAAATCAAATTCCAACTTCATTTCAAAACTTATTCTTTGCTCGAATAAAATCATTATTTTATTTTAAAATCAAATTATTGACCAATCGGATTTTATTTAATTCTCTATCCTAAGTCAAGTTCATTTTGGGTATTTATTATTTCAACCCGATTCCAATTCCAAATCAAAACATAACAAAGGGAACTTGCAGTGTGATAACTGGGATGGTGTCAAAGTAAATAAACAAGCAATAACAACAATCTAACACAATCCAATAATCAATTCAAATAATCCCGAAATAATCGTACTAATTCACATTGTTGTTTGTGTGAATTAATATAATTATTTCTAGAATCTACACTATCATTTCATGTAGATTAAAGATTATTACATTACGGTTTTTCCACTCGTCGTTCAATTTCAATTTCAAATTTAATACTACAACAATTTATCCAATATACGTTCAAAGGTTCAAAGTATAATTTATCAAATTCTACGTGTCAATTAACTTAACAATTAAAAGGGGTCATATTATTCCAATTTACTAATCAAATTCAACATATGTCGATTCACTTTTTTAAACTATCCTACGTCAAATTCAATTGCATATTGTTTATCACTTTATGCATTACAATTTAACATCCAATATAAACATCGACAATCAATCAATTATCAGCCAAACTGTATTATCATCCATAAATAATTAACATATAATAGTGTCAAATGTCACAGGTGAACTAATACAGCTAATAGCATATATTTAACAGTGTAAATAATTAACAGCAGCATATTTCAATTTTTATTTCAATTGAAATCAAATTTAATAAATAAAAAAATATTAATCGTGAGTGATTGCTTACCTTTAGAGGTTAGAGAGGTTCGACAAATGAGGCGAGTTACGACTTCAAGCATGAGTTCCAAATCAAAGCTAAATTGGCACGAATTTTTACGGACAAAGCTGATAAATAGGAATCCATGGAACAATCAGTTTGACATACATTTTCTCAAATTTAAAATAAAGTTTTAAAAGCACATACAAATAAAATAGATATGTGATTCCAACAATTCAACTAAGTGTTTTAAAAACAAAATAAATTTAACTATAAAATTAGATTAGATATATCTATAATATCGATCTGAAATTTTACAACCGATAAAGTATTTAATATTATTATAACTTATTCAAACCTATACATATAAATTTTTATACAAACAAATCTTATGCAAATGCAAAGACCTTTATATAACTACATAAATATGTACAGTACATAAAAAGGAAAAAAAAAAGAGAATCAAGTCATCCAAACATCTTATACCTCTTTATTGTGGCAGTGGCAGGTTTTAAACAATGAGCAGCTTATCACAAAACAAACTTATAATATAAATTATACATATGTAGACAGTTTGAAATCAATAGTTAATAAATTTATATAACCAATGCAGACGAATCATGTGAAGAAATTGTATATACACACGTGTTATAATGCTTACTTCCTTCAATTGCAGACAGTATGCAAATATGCAGGTGAAATGCAAAATCAAATATATGTAAACATACATATAAGTTAACACATAAATTTATATAAATCTTTATAGAACTTCAAATATATAAATCTGCTATCCTACATGTACACTACACTCGTATACACACCTATATACATTATTAAACATACAATAACAGATTTTGGAACCCTTATACACAGCAAATAACTCATATAAACGGCAAGTATTAAACAACTTATAACAAAACTCATCTACCTTTCGGCTGAACAAATGTAAATATATAAACGGATAAATCTCAGTATATTATAATAAAAATCAAAACTTGATAAAACTCAATATATATAAACTAATACATACATTTTAATACATAAAAATAAAACAACATACCTCTATAACAGAAGAGAAGGCACGTGCTCAACGCAGGGTGGAGGCCAAACATGGGAAATAAAGAGGGGTTCTCGGTGGCCAAGGTGTGAGTTGATGGCCGAGGAAACGGAAAAAAAAGTACGGCGGCTACTGCCTATGGGTGGGCTCGGCCTGAGTTGTTGATGGTGCGCCGAGCTCGAGGCAAAGTGGCTGGAGGAGAAGCGGAAGTGAGGCTTGGGGTGTGACCAGTTCATGGCGGTGCGCAAGCAGGGCGAGCATGCGGGAAGGTGAGTGGCGAGGTGGAAGTGAAGGAAAGGAGGCGGGAGGAGGGAGGTGGATCTGCAGGTGGTTAAGTGGGCTGAGTCGTGCATGGCAGGCTGAGGGTTTCAACCCCGGGTTGCTTCGATGATGGGTATGCATGCGGTGGCGGAGGGGGTTGCTGTGCTCGGCTGCTACATTGCTTCGGGTCGGCTTTGTTGGTGATGTCTGTGTGCTTGCATGAGATGGGGTCGGCGAAGTGAAGTTGCGGTGAAGGAGCAAAGGTGGCTTTGGCCTAGGCGATGGGTGAATCAGAAGGCAGTGGGTGATGGGGTTTGATAGAAAGAAGGAGTGGCTTCATTGAATGGAGAGAGATGGTGAGCATTAGATCTGGAAGTAAGTAATGAAGCTACAGGAGAAAGAAATAAAGGAAGAGGATGAGTTTTAAGTTAAACAAGTTTGGCACAAAGGAGTTAACGTGAGAAATTTTTTGGTAACTGTACCATTTAATATAAATTGGAATAGCAAACAACCAAAAGTCAGAAGAAAAATAATACGAACCATTAATATAAATATTGGGACCATTGAGGAGATATAAATGCAAACAACCGTTAGATAAAAAAGAAAAAAAAATCACAAGAACCGGAAGATACAAAACCAATACCGATACGGTTACCGCTTTCACGGATTCCGTTGCGAACCGAACTTCAAAACACAGTATTTAATATACCATAGAGATCAGCACGTCGAGACGGCCAAAACGGTATACAGATATCAGTGGTACGATTTAATTATAAAAATTCGAAATTTATAATAGCGAAAAAATGCATAAAAATCGCAGAAAAAATAGGATCGACGGAGCCAAAGATGTCCGAATTTGGAAAAATTACAAACTGACAACTTGCTCAAAAGATGGTTTAGAATTTTTCTATGTAAAAATATTTGGTTTTCAAAACGTTTTATTTTCATCGCTTTTTAACTGATTAAATTGAAGTAAATTTACGCACGAAATAAACTTTCATATTTACGGACGAAAATTTACCAGTTGCTATGTTTACTAGACGCATTCCAAATATCAAATTTATATTTTAAAATTTTATCGTTTGAAATTCCAAAATTTCAATTAGTAAGTTATCAAAACCGGTTAAATTTACGGGTCGTTACATTTATTGTGTGGTTTATCTTCGATTTAAAGCGTGCAAAAAGGCGGGATGTTACATTTGGTAACAGAGCTTTGGTTTAATGGAAACCTTAGCTTTGTGGGGTCTGACTCTTTGTTAATAGGGTAGTAATACCCTATGATAAGTCACTGAGAGTATATATATGAGAAGCGAATTTGTTAGTGTTATAAAAAGGTTTTTATATTGTGTTAATTTGTTCCGTTTCGTATTTATAAATTCTGATTGGTGCATAGGATGCTATGACATCAATCGGGATTTCTAAATGCTTAATATGACAGACCGACACAATATTTGTTTTGAAATAATTTTGTCTATTGTATATTTTTATGTATAAAATAATATATTTTATAAATGGTGCATTTGGTTGTAATATATTTAGTTGTTAGGTAGTGAAATTTATAAATATTAGTTGAAAATAAGGTTTGAAATAAAATAAATGTAAGACTGGAAACTTAGAACATGAGTTTCGGGATTTTTGGAAAACTTCTTTTGAATGATTTTGGAATATAGCAATAATATTTAGAAGTATTTTTCTGATAAATATTTCAATAAAAATTGAAAAAGGGGTTGTTTTAAAGAAAAATTTGGAAAGAAATAAGTTCTGTACTCCCCTCTTTGTCGCTGGAAAATAATTTCGGTGATGAGTGCACGCATCATCGACATTCATTTTCGAGTTTCAGTGGGAAGGCCACTGTAGTAGTTTTACTGCAGATTTATTTGGATAAACAAATATAAATTTTTAATTGTTTTAAATATAATTGGATATATAAGTTGTAAGTATATATATTTATATACTATTTAAAAATTATTTGAAATTTAACCCGGTATTCAATTCTTAAGTTTCCGTTAATTAATAATTTCAATTATTGTAGTGAAATGGAATGTAAATAATCAATAATTAGAACCTCTAATTAAAATAAGAGATTAAATCCTAGGTTACAAATGAAATTTCAAGAAAGTTGAAATTTGTAACCTATAAAACAAAAGATATGATTTTTGAACATTAAATTAATTTACAAGAAATGAGATAAACTTGTATAAATTTCAATTGCATTCTTAAAAAGCATATATATAACTTACCAAATATTAAAAGTTGAAATGTTTAATAAGGAAATGTAATAGAAAAATTTACAAGCAAAACTTATGAAATATAAAGATTTAATGAAATACTTTTATAAATAAGAATTTGATGTTATAGTGGTTATAAAATTAAGTTATAATTGAAATGTTACTATAATAAAATGAGATAGAAAGTAAGTATTGTAAATGAGTAACTAGAAACTTAAGTAAATATATTGAAATGCTAAATAATTGAATTACACATGAATACTGTAAATAAATGAAATTAAGTAATGAATAAATGAATGTAATGCAAATAAAAGAAATTTGCGTTATAGAATAAAAGAAAATGAATTTGTAAGTAGTGGATAGAAATAAATTACAACTGTGAGAAATAAAATGTAAATTAAAAAGATAAATCATTATATGAATGAAAAGGAAATGAAGCAATAATTGCATGAAATGAAATTAATAAGAATGAACTTAATTCATGCTTGAGGTCATTATTTGTTTGGTTTATGGTTGTTTGGGCAAGGATACTTTAAATTTTTTTGGATGAATGAATAATCTATTTAGTTTCATCTAAGACTATTGAGTAAATGGTGCACTTAGTAGTTTATTTTTCATTCTTACAATTTAAAGTTTTTGAACCTAAACAACTATTTGTTTTGTTTGATATGAATGGATAATTGATTTATGTTGATTTTACATGATGATTGTATATTGGTTGCAAGTGATTGTTGTTATACTGATTTGTTTGTTGGTGGTTGAAACAACTTTAAATATTTCATTTTACATAATTATTAACTCTTTTTGGATTATACAAGTGAAATACAGGTTATGGAAGCAATTGCTACTGCTTTTGGTTTCATATTAAGCGTTGTTTGCCCGACAAATAGGTAGTTCTCGGATTACGGTTCTATAGCGTTGTTATATTATTTTCTCGTGTTAGAATATATTATTTTGGAAAATATATGTTATATGTTGTTATATTTGATATTATATTTTCTCCCAAACAAAGGAGACTCTGCCGAAATTTTAAATAAATTTTGGACTTAGAAAAATTTTGAAAAATGTTTTCTAAACTTTGTTAATTTGAGTATAAGTAGATTTAATAGTTATAAATTGATATATTTTATTTAAATTATTAAATTTTGTAAGTCATTTGTTTACAAAATTAATATATTTGGATAAGATGTATTGACTACTTAATTCTTTCTTTTCCCTTCTTTTTCCTTTTCGGGGACAAAAAGTTTTGAGTGGAGGAGAGTGTAACAATCCGTAAATTTCCGATAATTAAATTTGGTAATTTGACGAATCTTGTTATTTAATTTTGGAAGAAATAAAAAGTTGTAAGGTAATAATGGAAAAATAACTAAGATGAAACGGAACAAGGTTAACTAAAGTTAACAATTAATGAACTTGAATGAAATTCCAATTAAATAAAATAATTTAAAAGTTATAACTTGGTTATAAAGTGAATATAAGAAAACAAGTAAATATTGAATTAATTGGTGGATTAGTACATAATTATTGATAATTGGATAAAAACAGTGTTATGTAAACAATTGTAATATTGGTTTGTTAATAATAGCTTATAAGAATAATTAAAAGCTAATTATAACAATTATTGTATGTTACCCCTCTATTTAACCTGTAAATTTAAACTGGAAATATATTCCAACAAATGAAATTAAATATTACATTAATGTAAATTAAGTTAATGTTTAGAAGTAATGTTAATTTTATTCATAATACGATAATTGGTTAATAAAAAGAATGGAAATTGAGATTTATTAATTTATTTGAATTTAAAAGATAGTAATTGGATTTATTGCAAATAAATGAAATTTAATAAATGGATTTTGGAAATTTAATTTATAATTTTTGAATTTAATGAAATTGAAATTATACACTGAAATTAATGGATTAGTCAACTTTAAATTGACAGTTAAATTTGTTTATATTATTGAAATTGTTCAAGAAATCAAAAATGAGAAAGATTGCTAATTATAGAATTGGAATTGAAAATTTGATTTAAGTAATTTAATCTAAATTTATTAATTAATTGGAAAATAGCCATTTTGGCCATTAACTTGGATTTCGACGAAACCAGTTTCATCGGATCCAAAACGGTGAATTACTATTGGATTTCAAGTTTCGTAATGATCTGGCTGGTCGTTTGGTAGTACGGGCTCGAAATGCCTGGAAATCAAGTTAATTGAAATTATTTGAAATTAATTTGAAATAACTTGATTTTAGCATAACTTCTTCATACGATGGAATTAGGACTTTAAACCTGTTCCACTGAGTTTAAAATATTTGAAAAGATATATTTTGATATATGGGTTGACCATTTTCGTTCCCGGATCGAACGGGCTTTTCAGGTCGATTATCGTTCAAAACCAAAATCAATCGTATCCGCTTCTCTTTTTTCAGCTCTACCGATATATATCCGGTTATAAACCCTAGCAGCCTTTCTGTATGTTCAAAACTTTTGTTGCTCCTCTTCCTCAATGGTTGGAAACCCTAAATTTTCCAATTCAAAATCCAACAACCAAAATTCAGACTCCTCAAATAACATCAAATTATATATCAATTTGAAGCTCTCAACAAGCGCATCTCAGATCTGCAATTCGTTTTCCAATTTGAAACTCTATTTGTCCAGAAATTGAAGAATTATTCTCAGCCATCCATTGTGTCGTGATCAACTGCAATGGATTATCAAATCGATGATATGGTCGCGTAGAGATTTGCGAGTGGATCGCATCAGCATGGTTTGTTTGGTGAATTATCGGCTAGATCATCGGCTTTAATTCGAATAAGGTTTCTTGCTTTTGGCGGCGGCTGGCCTGTGAGGCACTGGTCGGCATGACATGGCCGTCGCGTGGCCTTAGGGTGGATGTGGGCGAGCGAGGAAAAGGGGCGCAACGTGGAGCGGGCCGGCTGGAGGTGTGCGACGTAGGCGCTCGAGTGGCGGTGGCGCTTTATCTCGCGAACGAACGAGCGAGTAGGGTTCTGTAGCTTGAATTAGGGAAGAACGCTGACATGTATGGTGAGTTTGGGTATGTTTTGTTTTATTTTAATTTAAATTCTTTATCGTTCTAATCGTCATAACTTTCTCGCACGAGGTCCGATTCACGCGTGGATTCTTGCGCTGGGATTGTATCGAAAATCCGGGAATCTTGCCGTTGGATTGGACGAATTCTGGCGCTGTTTGAATTTTGAGTTTAAATTGGATTTAAATTCAACTTAAGTTCAAAAGGTGAGTGTTTTAACCCACTCACAACTTATTAAATTTCTTATGTCTGTTATATTAAATTTATGTTGTGATTATGAATTTATTTAAGACTGTTTCGTATATTTTTAATCATCATCTCAGTTAATTGCATTTATTAAAATTAAATCGTTATTTATTTTATTATCAAATATAACTGCCAGTTAAATACCTATTATCTATTATCGGTTATATATTAATATTGATTGATTTTTTGGATGATGATGGTGATGGATGTGTGATTTTGATGATGGATGAATGGATGCTTTATTTTATATCATTATAATCTACAAGTTCGCTATGGATTTATTTATATTAATTCGTGATTGCGGTTTGAAATGATATATAACTGTAAAGTGTTTAAATTGCAGATTGAAATGATAAATATCTGCATCACTTGACCATATGATAGAAAATTTTATACAGACACCGTTTGTCTATATATAAATATTTTGAAAATGATTTCTATGGTTTTGAAAAGAAATATATCGTTTTATATAAATATTGATTTTAGATATTATATAAAGGTTATTTATATATAGTTAAATTCTTGATTTTGAGCTATGTATAAATTTGTTTTAATATAAAATAAGTTTATTAATAAAGATTGATTTTATTAAAATATAATATGGTTAAGTACTCATTTAAATTATATTTTAATATAGAGTTACAATGATTTTAATAAATTAAGATTGGGAGATAAATTTAAGATGATTTTGAAATTTTATTTAATTAAGAATTATATTTAATTAAAATTGATTTGGAACTTATTGAATTTAGGACTTTTTCAAGGATATGATTTTATATCTTGATTTTGGTTAAGGTAATTTAAAAGAATATGCCAACTTTAAATAAATTGAAGGAATATTCAGTTATTTGAAATATGAAGTTTTACTTAAATGATATTCAATTTGGTAAGTAAATATTTCACAACTAAATAATAGAAAAAATTAATTTCAGATATATATGAACTTATCAAATTTAGTTTTGAAACTATAGAATATTTAATGCTTTGGAATATATAATTTGAAATGGTCTATTTGTGGTTCAAATCTGTGTTTGAAAACGATATAATTTTGAATGGTTTATTTAGAACTAAATTGAAATTAATGATTCGAGATCTGATTAAATTTGAATTTGGAATTCAAGTAGATTTGGAATCGACTTGTGATGAGGAAACCGTTTTATTTTATAAATTATTTTAAAATGTTATGACTTCCAATGTATTATGATCTCAAATTATAATGGATTTCCAAGTATTATGGTTTCAAAGTGTTTTGGTTTCGGTGGTACTATAACTATGAAAGTACTATGATTTTGGAAGTGAATATATATGTGAAATGGAAATGATATTTTGGTTTTAAAGTATAAACTATTTTGAAATGACCGCAGTGTTATAATAACGTTTGGTTGTTAAAGAGACCGGGGTTGGAAGTTGTGATACTCTCTGCCAACTCCGAAAAACGCTTTAACAACTGTGTACGTAGTGGAGATTCCAGAATGAAGTAGGATGGGGCGACATTCTTTTGAGGTATATACGTGGACCCCATTCTCGTGAGTTGGCATGAGGTGGCTAAAACTGGAGCGATCGATGGGCTAATGAGGTAGCACCTTTGATCGGACCCATCCCTTCGATATTATACGTGGACTTTTGGATTGATTTGGTGGCCACTTTTGATTTTTTTTATTTGGGTGTGTGGCTCGAGGTGGACGGTAGTTGCGCGCTACGCGTTACCACCGGCCCGGAAGCGTAATTGGTATATCTACCCTGGCATTGCCTGGTTGTGCCATGTCACCTACCCTAGCGCGCCTTGTACGAGTTTGATTTGTGCCTTACCTATGGAGTATCCTCTAGTAGCCTCCCGATCATGAAGTATTACGGTACTGTATAGACTATTGGCATTATTATGTGTTAAGGGGGATATTGGGTAACTCCTTAACGCTACTTAAAAGTTAGTTTATTTTACTGTAGACATTATTATAATAGCGAAATAGTACTACATAGTAAATAGTTTAACGGATCCTTAGGATATGTGAATCCCGAGCATCTCTTAAGTTACTGCACACACGTTAGACACTGGATAGAAGATGTCAAAACCCATAAACATATCTGACGCCGTTCCACTCATATTTATTTCTTTTGATTTAACTTACATAAGATCTTTTAGTTCCGACTCGAGTGTTTTTCTTTTCAATTCGCTCGGGTCAGCCTGAGCATTTTAGGATTTGAAGACCTTATTGCTGGAGGACGAAGACGAAGATTTTGTTATTATTTATTATATCATTCCACTACATTCATATTGTTCCGCTGCATTGTTATTTATTATTCTCTGGTATGTATAACTCTGATTCTATATTGTATTAGTGTAATCAAATGTTTTGTAAACAGCTTCATGAACTATTTTTTGATTATTATATTTTGTCGTTCCGCTGCAAGATTCTGTTTGTTTTTTTCTTTCTCTGCCTTTTGTTATTCACCCCAATAACAATCCACCCTTCTGTATGCTTTGAGTCTGACGTGTGTGGTTTATCGTCAATTTAAAGCATACAAAAAGGTGGGATGTTACAGAATTTCATAAATTTCTTCGGTGGATGTGAGGATCCATTTACCATATTACTGCAATCTTTAAGGTGTTCAACAAATTGCAGTCCCTATAAATGGTAAGAAATTCTTTACTAATTATATGTAGTATATAACTCCTAACCACACATTTACCTATGCTTCTAATCATCTTCATGATCGTTTGGAATCTCAAAAAACCATGAAGTACATTAAATACCCTAAACCCACTATTTTGTGATATTCTAAGGGAAGTTATGTAACCCTTGAGGGTAGTCAACAAAGTTATGTAAACATTCTTACTTATCTTTGGATAATATAAACATCACCTTAGATATTTTAGGGCTTGAGGGTACTCAACAACCATAAGTATGTAAGATACTCTATTTATATTGTGAATAATGGAGAGTATCATTATTTTAAATTAATAATTTAAAAATAATTTTGTAGAGTATTATCAACTATTTAAGGAAGATAAATATAATGAGTATAACTCGTGATATCACATATCTTTTATATGCATCCAATGTATACTCCATTAGGTCTCAAGGATTTAATTTATGTTTAACCTCTCATTCTCTTTATACATATAATTTATATGCACGTTTACTTATTATAACATTCGTAGTTTATTAAGTTAAATATATATTCATATGTATTCTTTCATTAATTAATTTTTTTAAAATAATATATAAGTATAAGATTTATATTTATTTAATTTAAGTATCTTAAATTTGCATATTAAAACTCTTTATAAAATTATTTAATTTAAAATTTTCAAATTAACTTTATAATATTAACTATGCTTATTTTAATCAAACTAAGGTTCAAAACCTTTCTGAGTCTTCCACAAGCGCATACCTTAGAAATAGAACATTTTGACAACCCAGGTAAAAGCTAAGAGATCGTGAGGTTTTTCACTCATAACAATGGTTCTTAATTGAAGTAACCTTTCCTTAGTCTAAGCACATTTTTCTTAGACACCATCTACTTTGACTGTTTCCAAATAATGTCGTATGTGTTGGTTGATTATTCACATAAACACAATACAGCCATAATATCATTGTTAGATCAAGTACATTAGCAATTGGATTAAAAAGAGCGAATTAAAAAAAAATCATTTTATTAAATTGCGCAAGATCTTATTTAGTAATTTATGAATGAAAATTATTAATGATAAATCAAATTTATTATTTAATTAACAAAAAATGTTTGAATAATGTTTTTTACGTTACGTAAAATATTTACTTGTTATTAATACTAAAATAATGTTTGTTAATAATTTAGTTTAAAATTAATTTATTTTCAAAATTTAATATTTTGTGATATTTATACTCTAAGTATGTGGATCATGATAATAGAAAATATAAACTATCATGGGGTTATATCAAAAAAATTATCCGCTTTGTCATACGTTTAATAAAATGTCAACATGATGTAATGATGTCAACAAAATGTATAAAAGGAATCATATTGCATTTATCATTTTATTAATATAAACTAAATGTTTTGATTTTTGGCTTACTAAAAATATTTTATGAATAATATTAATATTTAATATACATTTATATAAATAAATATAAAATTATGATTTTAATATTTATATATATTATAAATTAGTTATTTTGTTTAATATATCTTTTTTGAATTATATATGTGCATGTATTAAATTTATTTTATTTTTTATATATCAATCAATTCTGAATATTAAATGACCATTTCAAAAGCAATATTTATATTAAGAAAATATTTTTTTAAATTTCTACCACTAGCAAGCATGATATATTTTTAGAATTAAATTTAATTTGGCGGAACATAGACATCATTCGAAAAATTCAAAGAAATTAATTTTAATTTGAAATAAATAATTAAATTGTTTTTTCCTGAGATCTAAAGAAAGAAAGAAATAATTTTGATTTAAACATCTGTACATATACTTAACTATGCGTATGCATATGTATGTGCATGCATTTTAAAAGTGGGTCTTTATTAAAGACATAAGAAGTAAATAAGGGATTTGTCTTCTTAAAGGAACCATGAACATTTAAGAAAAAAGTGCACCACATCCCTTATAATGCAAAATGAAACTCACATACATACGGTACATCATTAATACACCATCATAATAAAAAAAGGCAAATTCTATTCAAACACGTCAATTTACTTAGTAGCCCCCTTAAAATACTTAAATTTTAAAGACAAAAACACCCTTACTGTCCTTGGTTCAAAGTAGCATTTCCTTACATTGTTTTTAATCATCTCTTCCCTCGAACCCTAAATTTTAAAATTTTCTAGCTGAATTTGAAATATTTTGTTCAGTTTGACGGATTTTGATAAGGAGAATAAAATGTTAAAGTAATCATGAGAGGTAATTAATACTTTTTATGTAGAACGTTTTAATATTTGAAAAATAGATTCGTAGAAGGAGAAAAACGTGCGTTAGGGTTTTGTTACGAAGTGAAGAGGGGGTAGAAATGAGAAAATTCAAATAAAGAGGGGGACAACTCGGTATAAATTTGTGTATAATTTTTTTAAAAAAATTGTAAAGCTACAGCATGTCTAAATAGAATTTAATGTAAAAAAATATCAATGTCTCCGCCCGATAACAATCAAATGAGAAACCTTACAAAACAAATAAGCCCACCACCTTCCTCATTCTCTACCCTGAATCACTCAACTCCAAGCCCCACCATCAGTGTATTTCTCGTTCATCTGTTGTCACATCTTTATTTCTATCCTCTTTGACAATTTGAAATTGGACATCCACCTCAATATGCTTGTCTCTTGGCACAGCCATACTTTCTTTTCTCTCAAAAGCTCTTCTATTCCTTTCCATCCAAAAATTAATCAATCATCATAATTATGGTAGTAGAAGAAATGTCCTACCCCATCCTTTTAGATAAAGCGGTTACTAATGTCTACAAGCTGGATAATGAGATCAGATCTTCCAACTAGCTGAAGTAGAAGCTTTGCTCAAATGGAGTTCCACATTAGCCGCGTAGTTTTTATGGCCGTACCATGCCTCGAACAGTTATGACTGAAGGTTTAAAGTTTTGATGGTTTAACCGGTCGAACCATCGGAATCATGATTTTTTTTCAAAAAATTTACATATTTGGTTACAAACTATATGCAAAAATGTTGAAACAATAGCGCTGCACACAAGTTGTTGATGGTCTTCAAGGTCTGCAAACAAAGTTATGTGTTGTTGCAGTGTATAACTACAACTATGTATACAGTAGAATAGTGCACAACGATAGAATTTTAATGACGATAAACTTGATGAATCTTGTAGTGGTATTAGAGGAGTTTGCATCAGTGAAAATCGAAGTGGTGGAGTTTGTGGTTTAGATTTTGGAACAATTATGATTTTTGGAATATACATTTACTTTTTTTCTTCAAAGCAATGCAAAAGATGAAAATGAGATAGAATTACACGATGGGAAAGTAGGAAAAAAACAAAAGTACCACAGTTCAACCACATAAAATTGACGGTTGGACCGCTGCTTTGAAGATTCGAATAGAGTTCATAGATGACTGAGGTCTAATTAAGTTTCGGACCTTGATGATTCAAGGTTCAGGTTTATTCGAGGTTGGACCAAGGCGTGGTAAGGTCATGAAAACACTTTATATTGGCAATAAACATTCAAAGAAATTACATTCAATTACCATGATATGAGCTCCTTGTAGTTCTTTTAGGAGGAGTTTTATTGATGGAAGGATGTGTATTTTTAGTATTCTCATTCTTCTTCTTATAAAGTGGCCAGTCTCAAGCATGTGGGAAATATTTTTTCTATTTATGATTGAGAATTAGTTTCATGAATGTGTTATGAAATAATTTGATTCGGTGTTTTCATGACCCTACCCTGCCTCGGTCTGACCTCGAATAACCCTGAACCTTGAATCACCACGGTCTAAAACTCAATTAAACCTCAGTCATCTATGAACTCTAGTCGGATCTTCAAAATAGCGGTCTAACCGTTAATTTTACCTGATTGAACCATGCTTCTTTTGTTTTTCCCTACTTTCCCATCGTGTAATTCTCTCTCATTTTCATCTTTTGAATTGCTTTGGAGAAAATAAGTAAATGTATATTTCAAAAATCATAATCGTTCCAAAATCTAAACCACATACTCCACCATTTTGTTTTTTCACTACTGCGAACTCCTATCATACCGCTACAAGATTCATCAAGTTTGTCATCATTAAGCTTCTATCATTGTGCACTACACTACTACATACATAGTTGTAGTTGTGCACTGCAACAACAAACAACTTTGGTTGCAGACCTTAAAGACCATCGGCAGCTTGTGTACATAGCGCTATTATTTCAACATTTTTGCATATAGTTTGTAATTAAAGATGTAAATTTTTTGAAAAAAAATCATGATTTCGATGGTTTGACCAGTTGAACCATCAAAACCTTAAACCTTCAGTCATAACGGTTCGAGGCATGGCGTGGTCATAAAAACTATGGTTTAAATGAACTATTGTTTCTCTTCTTTTAAAACCTTTGATGCTGGTATAAAATCTTCTGAAGTCGAGTCTAGCTCATTATTCCCATAAACTTTATGATTGTTGCACGATTTTGATTTATGCTCACATTCAAATCTAAACTTTGCAAATTTGGCCATTATATACGTGTATTTCTACCACTTTGGGTAGTCAAAATTGACATCAACTCTGACTAGAACTTTGGTAAAGTTTAGTCTAACCTTCTTTGATGTATTTTATCCATTTCAGTAGGAATACCAATAACATTAGTGTGTTGCTATTCATACCTATATTTCCTCTTATGACCACCTCAACTAATGGCCACCCCGACCTTTACCCCTCTCTACTTCCTTACACCATCCAATATTTTCAAACCCAAACCAGCACCCCAATTCTCTTCTCTTCTCGTTCATTTATTTTCAAACCTAAACTGTCATTCGAATTCTTCCTCTCTCGACCTCAAGCGAACCAAGCAATCATGAAGAGAGGTGAGTCGACCATGAAAGGGAGCCAGAAGTCATCCTCAACACAGCCGAGTAAGTGTCTCTAACCCTATTTTTTTTTGTTTTTTCTGAAATCGATGCATGTTTGTAGCATTTATTTTCTGATGTCTCTATTCGATACAATCATCAGTTTGGTCTCCATAGGTTTATAAATTGCTATTGGCATCGAAATTCTAATCATGTTTATTTTTATATCCATTTGGTTACAACTGACCGTTCCCTCTAAGCAACGGTCGGCTGTTTAAATAATTCATGTGTACACAATTATCCATCACAGCCATGTTTGACCATAGAACACACTCGGTAATCGATGATTGTCCACCGTTTAGTTCCTAAAACAAGTTGAAATTGGAAAATCATTGTCTGTTTGGCTGCTTATACTACTGTACGGCCACGAACTGCCGTCCTTTACTTGAAATTGATCGGTTCTGTATAGCCGAGCTCCTATCATAGATATCTTATTGTTGTTGGTTTTATTTTCCTTTTAAGACACATTTTTAGTGTTGGTTTCTAGTCTATTTGTGCACCTTACCGTTACCTTTTTATTGTTGCTCATAGTTTTGTTTTCATGCAAGGTTGTTCAATTACGTTAACCTAAAAAATATCATACTTTGAATAAAATGAATCTATGTTAAGTTGAATTGTTAGACTTATTGTTGGGACATTCTTAAATAAACAGTTAATTTACACTTCGAACACTTGAGCTTAATTTTATAATTTTGTATGTAGTAAGTAAATATATTTGCACACTTCCTTGCAATTTATTGAATATGTATAAGATATGTTATGTTGTTTATAGGAAAAGATCGAGAAGCCATGACTGCTTTATTAAGAAGGGCATAGGCCGCAGAACTAGAGAAGAAGAGGAAAATGGTTGATGTAGAAGAAGGTAGGAGTGTAGAAGAACATAGAGAAGACGATGATTTAGGGGTCGACTCTAGTGAACATGGTTCAGGCAATGGTTATAGTGGTTCAGGGGATAGTTCTAGTGCGTCAAGGGATGATGCTAGGGCAAAAGGATCTGAAAGTGGTCCGGTGAGGAATCAAATGATGATGATGCACGTAACAAAGAAGGAGAGTTCCAAATCATTGTTCATCCTTCGAGCATGCCCTCTTCTAGCAAATCTATTGATTCTATGCTGGTTAATACCTTTTTATTAAAAAGTATCGAGTCCCACATTGCATTTGCTATTTGGAATAACCATGAGGTTAGTTGGTTATTATTATATTCAATTTATCAAATAAAAATTTCAGTTTGTATGAAAATATATGTTATTTTGTTTATGTAGGAGTGAGGCATGTTAAAATGCATTTCCTATAAAGAAAAGTTGAAAAAATGGAGTGATACCGAGTGTAGTTGCTCAGAAAATTAAAATTCTGGCTTGTACACTTTGGCACAATTCTCGTACATGCATGTCGACTACATGACTCTTTCAGCTTTCATGGTGAGATGACATTCCGAGACAAATTATTTTCATTTGCCCTTTGGAGAAATGATAATAATATTGGATGATGTCGCCCAAATTCTAAAAATACCAATCGTCGATAGTTGTATTTATGCAAAAGTGGATGATCGTATTCTGAGTCAATTGTTAATTGACTGTCTTGGTGTTGACGGAGCTGTAGCGAAGGAACAACTCAATGATTCTACTTTGGTAAAGCTAAACTTCCTACTGGAAACATTTAAAGGAAAGAAAAATAAAGAGGATGCAAATGAAGATGATTACGTAGTCGTTGCACGTGTGTATATCCTATATTCATTGGGTTGCACTTTGTTCTGTGATAAGTCGGCCACAAAGGTTCCTGTGCAGTATTTGAGATGCTTGGAGATCGTAAATCATTTGAATGAACAAGCCTTGCGAATGGGAGCATTAGCCTTTTTGTACCGTTAATTGGGGTTGGCTTTAAGATGGGTTGTAAAGCAAATGGCTGGGTACTTGACATTGTTAACGGTAAGTCGTTTCTACTTTTATTCTCCAAATATTCGTAATAGTAAAACACGTACTAATTTATATTGCTATAGGCTTGGATTTAAGATCATTTTCCTAGGCTTCCTAATGTTGTTCCTACTAAAGATTACGACGGCATGATGCCAAGGATGTGTAGATGGTGACCGGTGAAACAATCTGGAGATACAACTTAGGCCATAATACGGCTTCGAGAACAGTTTGACGATTTATCTCCACAAGAGGTAAGTAAAATAATTAATGTCTACTTTGCTTTGAAAATCATACAAATGTAAATGGAATGTTTATTTTTAGGTATGCTGGGATCCATACCATACTGTGAGACCATGTTACCTCATGCCTGAAGTCGCATTTCACAAAGGCATGCTTTTGTATTTTGATATTGCGGAACCATACAATCCCAATAGAGTGCTGCGCCAATTTAGTGTTGCTAGCATATCCTCACAAATCCAATGGTTCCGAGCAAATGTCGTAGAGGTCGAAATGCTAATCAATATAAAGTTGTTTTTGACAATGGATTTTGGTATTCAGAAAATTGGCAAGATCATCTACTTTCTATAAAATCATGGTCTACTCCGGTAATTGATCCTTGGGATTGTACGGCTAAGTACATGCCATGGTATTTGAGTGTGTCATGTCCCATTGTTCAACACCCGGACGTGAGGAGAAGTTGCTCAAGGAAAGTTGACAATAATGAGAAGTTGGTGAGTACGTACGATCTTTACTTGTTTTATGTGTACTTGAATTTTATTGTTGTTTGATTTAATGCAGAGAAATGTTTTTAGGAAAACTGTGGAGAAACTGAAGGAAAATATCAAAGTTACTCGTGCAAGAGCCGTTAATCGATGTCTTGCTGTGGAACGTGAAGCAATTGACCTGTTGGAGGAAGCACTGAACGAACTAGATAAATGGGAGAAACGTGCAAAAGGAAAGATGATCGTAAAATGTAGATGGTTATTTTGCATGATGGTTGTTTGAAAACAATGTTTGTTTTGTATATGGGTTTGGAAGCAATGTATATTATGTATTTGGTTGGTTGTAAACAATGGTTGTGCTGTTTGTTGGTTATGTTGACATGGAAATGGGAATTTTTCTTGTTTGTGGGTTATGTTGACGGAATTGAAATTGTTGTTCTAACTTGAAATGAAACGAAATTGAAATTTTGCTTGTTTTGTATTAGTATTTCTATTGGTGCTTAAATGAAATAAAATGCATTGTTTGTTATGAAATGGAATGAATTGTTTGCTTGTTAATGAAATATCTGCAAGTTAAATGCATTTGTATTTCTATTGTTACTTGATTGAATGAAATTCCTACATATTAACTTATATTGACTGACATGCTCCACTTAAACATTGAGCATTTGTACTACCTTTCGGCCATCACCAACCGTTCATTTCCTTGCTATTTCGGTAAAAGATAGCCAACCAGCTGTTGAAGTTTTCAACTCAGAAAATTTGTTTCTCTGGTAGGTGGAAAACATAATTGTATGGCCCTTACCTAAGTTTTTTGTTTTATTATTCAATTATAGCTGTCCGATCTTCTGCTGTTGATTTCAACTCAAAAAACTTGTTTCTCTGTTCGGTTGTTGTAATCACAGTGCGGTCTTCAACTGCCATTTTTTGCCTACGTCTTCGGCTACTTACTGTCTACCTTATGTTATATTGTACAAATAAAATATATAGTGCCTTTGGTCGATGGAAACCATAACTGTATGGCCCATACATGCCATTTGGTTTTTTATTTCTTCGGTTATAGCCGGCCGACCTTCTGTTGTTGAGTTCAATTCAACAAACTTGTTTCTCTGTTCGGTTGTTCTCATCACCATGCGGTCTTCTACTACCATTTTTTTGCCTACGTCTTCGGCTACTTACTGCCAACCTTCTATTGTTGTATTAAACTAAAAAATGGGTTTCTCTGGTTGGTTGCTTTTTTCACCGTGCGGTCTATTAGTGTCATCTCTTTTGCCTAATGCTTCTATTACTGGTTGCCAAACTTATGTTGTATTCTACAAGTAAAACAAATGGTTTCTCTATTCGTTCACAGGCACCACCGTGCATTTATAAGTAGTCTTCACTTGTATTGAGTTGTCGATGGTGATACATCGTTCAATCAAGATACCATAAACGATTATATGGCTCAGTGGTGGTACGCCGACTGAACCTTAACCGACGATTGTGCCCAACCGTTTACAGTGTTTGTTCCTTGAGACGGCAGGGAACTTGAATAGTAATCTGTATGTTGACTTGTATATCCTCTTGTTTATGTATACTAACATGTATATGAAGTTGATTCCATCCCCACTAACCATATTACTTAAACTTGTTTATTTATTTGTATTTCAAGTTGTATATCAACATGTTCATATATTTTCATTGTCAATGCACATGAATTTATATTACGTAAATTTAAACTTGAAACTACTCATAACAAGTTGGATATCAAGATTTATATATTTTCAGTATATGTCAAGTTGCATATCAACAAGCTACTAACCATATAAATTAAACTTAAACTTGTTTGTTTATTACATAAAGTTGAATCATTCATTAAACAAAATTTCAACCACATCAATGCATGTAAGTCAACACCAATTACAAAATTGACTAGCATTCAACTTGAATCGTATGACAAAATTTTCAACTTTACATTTCATTACATTAGTGATCATCCATTGTGGCTGTTTGTACCAAAATTGGGCACAACACCTTTCGGAAATTTTTGAAGAGATAATAAATGTAGAATATAAGTTGAAAATGAAGATTATCTAACAAAAACTCTAAATAATAGTAAAATAAAGACAAAGACAAGCAATTTATAGTGGTTCGGCGTGTTGCCTACGTCCACTGTGAAGTTTTTGCAATTTTATTGATTCTCTTTCAACGTTTACAAGTGATTACAGCAAGTAACAGCAAGTTACAACTGGAAATTCGAAATCAACAGCAAGTGTATGTGTAGAATGATGAAGATCTCGATCCGGCAGAGTCTGGGCGCTTGAGAATCCAAAGGATCCCTTTTCTATTGGCTCTTGGGCTCTATTTATAGGCGTAGGATGTTGATATTTCGCTGAAAATTCGGGAGACCACTTCTAGCACGTGAGGGGGCCTACGCGCCCAGCCTTAGGAAATTTGGGCCCACTTTGGCATCAATTCGAACTCCATTCGAATCGATCATAAAATCATCCAATCGAGGTGAAATTTGGTGTGGACATTCTTCAACATGTATGCAAGCTTCTGTGAAAATTTCATGGCATTTGGATCGGTGGATCATGAGATACGGTCAATACGAAATAAGATTCTTCGAATGGCTGTCTGCTTCGAACCGATCCTTTCAAACCGATCGTTTCGAACCGATCAACTCACGTGGTCATTCGATGATGTGGCACGCATATCTTGAGTCGAACCACTTATTTCTTCGGTTTGACCGCGTCGCATCCATATATCTCGCCCCATTTGAAATGAAGACCGTTGCGTTAGACTAGGTACTTTTGACTCGAAAGAACCATTGGTCATGGGTTCGAACGAGGGTCTTTCGATGGATTCGAAGGAAGGTCCTCCGATGGGTTCGAGGAGCAGAGACTCGATGGATACAAACTTAGGCTTCTACGATGGGTTCGAAGCAATGACCATTGCCTTGCTTGATGGAAGCGAAGCAGGGGGATGTCAATGGGTTCGAAAGTGATCGAGTCGAACCGAGGTATCCCGATGGATTCGAACTCGATCGATACGAACTGAATTTCCTCACCTGGTTCGAAGTCGCTGTTTCTCTTATCGATACAAAAATTATGGGTTCGAAATAAAGCCTAGGGATGGATTCGAAACTGAAGCCTCTTCCCCCAATTTGAATCGATCATAATTCGAGCATATGAACTCGGATTGACTTGAAATTTGAGATGCGCACTTCTATGATCTGTCTTGTCATGTCCTATCAATTGTAGCTCAATCTGGACTCGAACAAAATTCATCGATATCCATAGCAAACCCACGTATGCTCGATATCCAGGAAGAGTGATCCTTAGTATCTCGACCTTGCTAAAAGGTAGGATAACAGTGGCCACATCTGGCTGGCACAGTTACAAACTCTATTTGCCAATCAACCTATAGTTCAATCCATACCTTAGCTTCTTTAGTTGCCAATCTATTCCAAAAGCTAGCTACCAGTGGGATGCGTGCATTTTCCCTAAGTGTTAATTTGACAAAGTGGTAGTCCAATATATTTGCAAAAACAATAAATCATTGCTCATGTCCAAGACCTGGCCCTCTTTCATGTGGAAAAAATGTTAAACTTTGACGATTGGATATATAAACCACAACATTTTTGAATGCATTTGCAACCAAGTATCCAATTCTAGGCATTATCATCCAGTTAGCTTTAAAACAAGGACTAGTGCCACAATCGGTGGCTGATTTTAATTCTTCACAATTGGCAAGATCATCTACTTTCTGTAAAATCATGGTCTACTCCAGTTGTTGATCATTGGGATTGTATGGCTAACTACATGCCGTGGTATTTGAGTGTGTCACATCCTATTGCTCAACACCTGGACGTGAGGAGAAGTTTCTCGAGGAAAGTTGACAATAATGAGAAGTTGGTGAGTACATACGATCTTTACTTGTTTTATGTGTACTTGAGTTTTATATCTATTTGTAAATTAAACCCAGAGAATTGCTGCAGGGAAAGCTGCGGAGAAACTAAAGGAAAATATCAAAGGAACTCGTGCAAAACCGTTAATCGGTGTCTTGCTGTGGAACGTGAAGCAATTGACCTGTTGGAGGAAGAACTTAACGAACCAGATGAACGGGAGAAACATGCAAAAGGAAAGAATGATCGTAAAATGTAGATGGTTATTTTGCATGTTGGTCATTTGGAAACAATGTTCGTTTTGTGTATGGGTTTGGAAATAATGGATATTATGTATTTGGTTGGTTGTAAACAATGGTTATGCTATTTGTTGGTTATGTTGACATGGAAATGGGAATTTTGCTTGTTTGTGGGTTATGTTGATGGAAATGAAATTGTTGTTCTGACTTAAAATGAAATGAAATTGGAATTTTGCTTGCTTTGTGTTAGTGTTTCTGTTGGTGCTTGAATGAATTGAAATGCATTGTCTGTTATGAAATTGAATGAATTGTTTGCTTGTTAATGAATTGCCTGCAAGTTAAATGCATTTGTATTTCTAGTGTTACTTGATTGAATGAAATGCCTGCAGATTAACTCATATTAACTGATATGCTCTAGTTAAACATTGTGTATCTGTACTACTATTTGGCCAACAACAACCATTCGTTTCCTTGCTTCTTCGGTAAAAGATAGCCAACTAGTTGTGGATGTTTTAAACTTAGAAAATTTATTTCTCTGGTCGGTGGAAACCATAACCGTACGACCCTTACCTACAGTAGGTTATTTTATTTATTCATTTATAGCTGGTCGATCTTCTGATGTTGATTTCAACTCAAAAAACTTGTTTCTCTGTTTGGTTGTTGTAATCACCGTGATGTCTTCAACTGTCGTTTGTTTGCCTACATCTTTGGCTACTTATTGCCGACCTTATGTTGTGTTGTAAAAATAAAATAAACAGTGTCTCCAGTTGGTGGAAACCATAACCGTATGGCCCATACATGCTATTTAGTTTTCTATTTCTTCGGTTATAGCTAGCCAACCTTCTGTTGTTTATTTCAATTCAACAAACTTGTTTCTCTGTTCGGTTGTTCTCATCACCATGCGGTCTTCAACTGCCATTTGTTTGCCTACGTCTTCAGCTAATTACCACCGACCTTCTTTTGTTTTTTTAAATTGAAAAATGGCTTTCTCTGGTCGGTTGTTTTCGTCATCGTGCGATCTGTTAGTGACGTCTGTTTTGCCTAATATTTCGGTTACTAGTTGCCGAACTTATGTATTTTACAAGTAAAACAAATGGTTTCTCTGTTCATTCCCATGCACCACCATGCGATTATAAGTAGTCGTCACTTGTATTGAGTTGTCGGTGGTGTTATGCCGTTCAATTAAGATTTACTATAAATGATTATATGGCTCGGTGGTGGTACGCCAACTGAACCTTAAACTCGACGGTTGTTCCAAACCTTTTACAGTGTTTGTTCCTTAAAACATCAGTGAACTTGAATAGTAATTTGTATGTTGAATTGTATATCCTCTTGTTTATGTATACTGACTTGTATATGAAGTTGATTCCATGCCTACTAACCATATTGCTTAAACTTGTTTGTTTTTATTTTAAGTTGTATATCAACATGTTCATACATTTCCATTGTCTATGCACATGAATTTATGTTACATAAATTTAAACTTGCTACTGCCCATAACAAGTTGGATATCAAGTTTTATATATTTTCAGTATATGTCAAGTTTCTTATCAACATGCTACTAACCATATTATTTAAACTTAAACTTGTTTGTTTATTACATAAAGTTGGGTCATCCATTGCACAAAATTTCAACCACATCAATGCATATAAGTCAACACCAAGTACCTAATTAACTAGCATTCATCTTGAATCGTATGACAAAATTTTCAAGTTTACGTTTCATAACATTAGTGATCATCCTTTGTGGCCATATCTGGCAGACATAGTTTAACAGACTCTATTTGCCGATCAACGTATAGTTTGCTCCATACTTTAGCTTCTTTAGTTGCCAATCTATTCGAAAAGCTAACGACCGGTCGGATGGGTGCATTTCCCCTCGGCGTTGATTTGATAAGGTGATAGTCCAGAATATTTTCAAAAAGAATAAATTGTTGCTCGTGTCCAAGACCTGGCCCTCTTTCACTTGGAAAAAATGTCAAACTTTGACGTTTGGATATATAAACCACGACTATATTGAATGCATTTGCAACCAAGTATCCAATTTCAGGCATTATCATCCAGTTAGATTTAAAGCAAGGGTTAGTGTCGCAATCAGTAGTAGATTTTAATTCTACACAGTTTGTTATGTCAAAATGTCTTACATAAAACCTTCAATCGAAATTAATTCTTCAACTTGTTTGGCAATGCAATGAAATCCACAGTTGCCTTTTCCCATAAAATCTTTAACGTTATCAATATAGTGGTGTAAAAAAGCTAGTAGATAAGCTAAATACTTAAAATCTGAATTTGTTGCATTTACATCACACTTATCAAACTTTACAATGTGGTTTTTCCATTTGGGAGGTAGTTTCTTGTTCAAGCTAGCTTGAGAAAGAATTTCATTAGTAGTTTTCGCATTCTCAAAAGCAGAAGGATCCCGTTTTATAGATTTTTGATGTTTGACTTGTTTGCTAATTGATTTGTTCTTATTTCTGCTTGGTCTCCCTTTATGTTTCTCTATTTTTGGTTCCAAAGTAGATATCGTGGCTGGTAATGCAATTTCTCTTAGCTTTAGTAGCATAACTTTCCTCTCCTCAGCAGTTCTTGAATCAAATAACTTTTAATGTATTCAAACTCAGCTGTATGGACAAACTTAGGTGATTCTTTAACGTGTAGAATATAATTTAACTATCTCCAATGATCATGTACGATTTCAATTGGGATTGGAAGGCCATCACTATGATATTTATATATCTCATGTGCACGTGGAAGACCATACACAAGTCGATTCAAATGATCTCAAACTGATGCGTCCAAAGCAACACAACTAATTTTTTCCATTTCATTCTCAATCAAATCCAATGCAAAAAAGATGTCTTACCTCATAGTTATTTTAAAAACTAAACTTGATATGCAATCCGTACGGCTCTTAAGCTTATTTCAAAAGTGGATTTTATTTCAGTATGTTGTAGACACAACATATTATCCAATTTTTTCCATAATACGACATATGTTACTCTAGATGTACCGAGATGTTTTTTTCAATTGAGCATGGGAAGATTCAGCTCGAGTTGTTATTCTATTATCGCGGTGTTTAATTTTATTTGTCCATTCAAAAGCATAATACTCTTTGTATCCCAAAAATTGATTACGAATGTACTTCAAGCTTTTGGGGTAGTCTACCCAAACTTTTTGAAAATCATCGCAGTATATCAAAAATTCATCTTCAATCGGTGCACGAACCACCTTCTTTCAACTTTGCAAAAACATCTCGAAACCTCATTTGTTTTAAACTCTGGTTCGTAATTCGTAATGACATTATTTCCCATGTGCCACAAATGCATCATCAACTTTGTCTGTGGAAAATTTTTCTTGATTCCATTTATCAATGTCCATTCTCTATCGGAAACTATTACCTTGGGTTCTTTACCAGGTAAATAAAAATGATTTAACTTCGTTAGCACCCATTCGTCGTTCTCCTACCTTTCATGTGCTAGAAATGTATGAGCAATACTAAATGTTCGACCCATAGAAGTCATACCAACCATTTCCAACAAAGGCATATTATACCAGTTTGTTTTATATGTACAATCTACCAAATGGATTGATGGAAGACACTTATGTAATACGGATGATTTCAAATGAGACCACGCTATATCTACCAATTGATCGGTTTCAGCATCAGCTCGGTCAAAATACACATAATGCTTCTCAGTAAGCAATTTCATTAAATGTTGCATCACGGATCTGCACTTCATCACTGATAGTTGCATTTTATATTTAGCGTTGTAGATAGTCTTCAAAGTTGAGGAATTTTCTGGAAAGGACATTTTAATGGTAACTAATACCTCTCTTGGAGGAACACCTGCAATACTCATGTCTTCTAACATTTTTTTCTCCATGTCCATCAACTGTAGTGATCCGGGATTTTCGACTCTCGAAAATCAACACCAATATGTTCACCGTATAATATGCCGAATATTCTAGTGTCAGAAGTACCGATTGCTAGGAGTAAAGAAGAAAGAGGAAGAAGAAAATAGATTAACAACACAGAATCTCACAAACGCAGTGGATAAAAATATAATATATAATAATGGATTTTTATACAAAAGAACCTGTAGCTGTTACTATATATATAATCATCAGAGTACAAAAACTAACCATAAATCTAGATAGTTATAATAACTTGTCCTTACAAACACTGGACGTTCAGTTTAACACACAAAGCAGAATCTAAATCTAGTATGCGGAATACACCTAAGTTTCCTTCAGCTTGTCTCCTAAGCTCCATAGCATTCTAACCTGAATCTGTAATACGCGGTCTGACTCGAGCATTATAATAAAATAATACCGTAGTCAGTATGGAAAACCAGCGTGGGAAAACATACTCAATTTGAATTATCAAAGTTATCAAAATCCATTGAAAAGCAAAGGTATCTCGTAAGACCACGTCACACATAAACATGAAAAAAATTTCCCTTACCGTAACCAAAACATTTGATATCAAAATCATCTAATGTTATAATAGTGTCTTTAGAAAGTAAATGAGAAAATAGCTAAAATGCTTGCATCTCACGTTTCAGCATAGTTGGACACAATCAAAACCGTACAACGCTTATTGAAGAATGGATTCCATAAAATGACTGGGCTACTGGGTACCGCTCATCACAGTACACATCCAAAAAAATATAATGTGGACCTCGCATGGATCACCTGCCAACACAAGATTGGCCTACCCTTAATTTGGACAGTACTGAATATGTTATCATCCTAGGTGTTCCCACATTTATCGAGTGCTCTCTTTTCCACGCACAACCATATCCAAAATATTTATATATCCGAGGGTATCCAGAAAGGTGATAACATACTCTACTTGGGTGCGACCCACTTAGCCTTGCTGCATCTTCGCTGTTTTGGTCTTACTAGTTGATGAGGCCTGAGGCTACGTTTACCTTTCAAGAACAATTCCACTTAGAATGCTCATCGCCTCCAATGACGATGTTCTGATTGCATTCATCCATATAAGTTTTCTTAGGTCTGAACAAACCAAATCACCATCTTCACTATCTTCACGACATCCATTCGTAACGCTCAAATCAGATCGAAGTGGTTTTTGGATAATTAAATTCAATCACGGTCTCTTCGAAACGATCGGCGAATTTGGCCAATATTTGATAGTCGGTTATTTAACTATCAATTTAACATCCATAAGCAGTCACTAGGCCAATATTATAATTTTCCAAAATTTATTTTCAAATTATCTTTATAAGATATATATTCAAATCCCTTCCAAATTTTCAATATTTGAGATAACTCAAATACTTGTATCCATATCAGGATATTTCAAACCATGTCTTATTTCAACACTTAGAAAAATATATTGAAAAATATTTAAAAATATATTTTTCTATACCCCTTATTTCTCAACACTTAGGAAAGTTCCATTTATTTCTCTTTTCTCAAAATCATTCACAATTTAGACTGTAAATTCCTTAATTCATTTATAACAAATTCCATTGGTTTCAGGGTTCCTTAATTAATTTCCTTTAATATTTCTGAAGTCAAAACACTTGTCTATAATTCCAAATATCCATTTCTAACTTCTTTTACGAATCCTAATTCATTTTTTTCGAAGTTCACTTTTATTTAAATACTTTGAAAATTTTCCTTACATTTCCCCAAATTCCATATTGATAATTTCTCTTATAAACCCAATACTGAATAAACCCCGTTTCAAACCTCGAGTAGACTTATAAATAAATTTTATTCATTTTAAAAATATATATATATATATAAGTATTCAAAGAAGAATAATTTATTTTTAAAACAAGTTTAAGTAATTATTTAAAATATTGAAACTCTTTTTATAAACATACATAACTCATTTTTAGATAAATAAATGAATTTTCAAAGCTGATTTTTAAAAAAAAAATATTTAAATAAATATTAAGTATTTGAAAATTCACTTTTCATTGTATTTCAATTCTACAACATCAAAATTACATAGTTTGATAAATAAAACTTCCCTTTTAAAAACAACTTTAACTTCTTAATAATAAAAATATATTTTTAAAATTTCAATAACCAATTAAATTATAGATTCCTCTCGATTCACAACTCATCGATTTCATTCTGATTCTCCTAACCATTTCCACTTTCAAAATCAGTATCCACTTTTTTCCTCAACCTAGTTTCCATATTCTAATATAAAATCATCTTATGAATTTTATTTTTCCAATTTAGCAACTACTATCATTTTCCCTTATTTATAAACATCGTTTATAAATTTTTATAACTCCTTAGGGTTTTACTCGTTTATAAAACAAATCTTATTTATAAAATTTCATTTATAAATCCATTTCCTTATAAATTCCATTTATTCCGCCAATAAAAAAATTATTATCGATTTCAACCCCTTTTTACATTTTTCGGACATCATTTAAAAATCCTTTATATAGATTATTCTTAAAAATCCCTATTTAAACAATTATCGAATTTATCAAGCACAACCAAAAATCAAATTATTGTTTTATTCAATCAAATTTCTTTTTAAAGTAGTCCAAATTTCGATATAGAAATTTTTATATTCAGAATCACCTTTTTGTTTTTTAAAAATTTAAAAATAATATATATGGTATTTAAAATATCAAAATTTAGGCCAGTGCTACTATAACATCCAATATTCCAGATCATCACATAACCCATATCGGATTATCCACACAAATCATATATCATTATATATGAAAGTAAAATAAACATTTTTGAGGAATATAGTTGGACCCCTCCAAAATATTTTCCTGCATCCATAGATGTTAATGCAACATAAAAATACGAATCCCACTTCGAGGGGGATATCCCAGGTATATAGGGTCATCCGCTATTATGCGGGGCGCATAGGGTCTCATCCGCTCCAATATGCGAGAATATATCGAACTACTAATATATATATACTAATAGATCTTTATATAGATATAACACGGCATTCACTGATAACAATTAATCCATTCATCCAATCAACCAATCGATAATTTAAATTGCTATAAATTTAAACAGTTAACCAAGTTGAGTGAGATTTACTCACCTTTGATTTTATTGCAAACCCTTCCAATTTTAAATTAAATCAAACATCGTTTATTTTAAATTTAAAATTTTTGCCAACTCTAGAAAACAATTGCTATGCGTAGATTTCACAGCTATGAGTCCACTCGACTTGTTGAATTCATTTTATATGTTATATATAAGACTTCGATTTTTATTAAATATCACTAATTTTAAATCAAAAATTAATTTATATTAATTTCAAATTTCCAAAACCCAATTACCTTCCTCTATTGATCAACTGCCCTCAATTCGCCTGCCATCACCAACTCATTCAACCCGAGCCCTCAATTCGCTGCTTCTCTTCTGTGGCCATCCCGTGCCCAAAATCCTACCCACCTTAACACCCACGGCAAACCTTCCATATTACCTCCAAACGCCGCAACTTTATCCAACAATCTAGCTTGAGAACGCATCATTCATGTCGCCGCTATCCCCACCTACATGCGCACGAAACCATCGCAATCCAGAAATGCCACAATCGCAAGCGACCACCGAAACGCAACAGTCAAGAAAGATTTTCGGCCTCCTCCTCGTGTGCAAACGTGATTCGCCACTCCCTCCAGCAATCGCCTATAGCCTGTGCCATTATCTCCACATACTTCCCCTTCCTCCTCCCACCGCACGCGTGCATGCAAGCGCAATGCTCCTCCAGGCGATCTCCAGGTCGCCTTGCGATCGTGAATGTGTGTGTGTGTGTGTGTGTATTTCGACGAATGATTTTGAATTCGGTTTTAGTGAAAGCTAGGGCAAATCTTTGGAATGCAACATGAGAGGGGATTTATGGCTAATCATCAATTATTTTTTCGCTCGAATTAGATTCCTTCCCCCTCCTTTTTCTTTCTTTTATAGGAAGTGATTTCGTCTTTTTTATTGATTCTTCGATTTGATCTGAAGGGAGAGGAAAAGAGAGATGCGCGTGTTCTAAATCCAAAGGAGGTGCTATATGTACCATGTAGGGTGGCTCATAGACTAGGTCGGCTGACAATTGACAAGAATGAACATGTTAAATCAAACATAATATATTGTCTAAAATTCGAAATATGCAGATATTCAATTCCAAACTCAGTTGAGGCATGCCTTCTGTCGTTCCTAATGTTATACCGCTATTCCAAACTGAAGAACACGTTTCAAGACCTAGTTCGATCGTATGTAGAAGATAGCTTTTCAAATCGACTATTTAAATTATTTTCAGTTAAATTATTTCTGTGTGTTTTCAGATCGTATGACCAAACATTAACTCTAAACACTACAAAATTTGAAATCCGATAATAATATACTTTTACGGATCCAATGGAACTTGTTACGTCGAATTTCAAGACTGTGTCTCTGATCGCTATTTTAACATGTCGATTAAATCGACGATTTCAAAAATTAGTGGAATCGCTTAAAATCCTAGTTCTAAAACTTATTGGCTAAATTCTAATTCAAAAAGAGATTATATCCACTTTAGAAATCGTTTCGATTCATATTCAATTTCAATTTCAATTATTCACTATGTTAAAATGTTATCCCAACTTTTGGCAAAGTTGAGATATCCAAAATTTACTGGAAATCAATAATTGCTATTCATGAATATCAGCCATGCATTGCAGGATAACCATGGATATCGATGAATTTTGTCCGAATCCGGAACGGGCCACAATTGAAAGGACACGACAAGAAAGATCATAGAAGTCTGCATCTCAAATTTCGGGTCAATCCGAGGTCGTATGCTCAAGTTATGATGGATTCAAGTTGAGAAGGATGGACGTTGCTCTGTTCGAAACCATGATCTTACCTATGTTCGAACCCATCTGGTTCGAACCCAAGAAGTGAGGCAGCGCCTCAAATCCATGCACATATACCAAAGTTTGAATCGATGAGTTCGTATCCATCGGTTCGACTCCACTTCGAACCCAACTAGTTCGAACCCACCATGTTCGAATCGACAAGAAGGGGCGACGTTTGAATCCATCAGCTAGAACCTCGCTTCGACTCCATCAAGTAAATCCCCAGATAGCCTTGCTTCGAATCCATCCACGACCTAACTTCGAATCCACCAGACAAGCATGCTTCGAACCCATCGATATGCTTCGTTCGAACCCATCCCTGGAATCATGTTCGAACCCATCACAGTGCCATCTTCGAACCCATCACAGAGTCGTGTTCGAACCCATCTCTGATGCCATGTTCGAACCCATCCTGTGCTGCCTTATTCGAACCCACTGGGTCAACCCACGTGTCTTCCATCAGTTCGAAATCACCGAGATACACGGAGTCGAAGCGGTCAACACGGAGAGAAGTCCGGATCGATTCGAAACTTGCGCTCCACGTCACCACGAGGTCGCGTGCCACACTGGTTTCGAAACCATCGTTTCGAGTAACAGGGGTTCGAACCAAACAACCTTGCCGTGAAGTCTATTTCGAAACCAACATATCTCCTAACCTACTGATCCAAATGCAATGAAACTTTCACAGATGCTTGCATACATGCTAAAGAATGTCCACGCCAAATTTCACTTCGATTGGATGAATTCTTGATCGGTTCGAATGGAGTTCGAACCGATGCCAAAGTGGGCCCAAACTTCCCGAGACCGTACGTATGGGCCCCCTCACGTGCCAGAAGAGGTCTCCCGAGTTTTCAGCAAGAGAGCAACAGCCTACGCCTATAAATAGACTCCCAGGTCATTCAAAAAAGGGACCGGATTCTCTTTGGCAAGATCAAGACTTTGAAGCATCAAGGCTCCACCAAGGCTCTACTTTGCATTCAACAACCACCGTTGTGCTTGAACTTCAGAACTATAATTCATTGTAATCCGCTGTAATCGATTGTAATCAGCGAAAAACATCAATAAAAGGAAAAACCTTTGAAGTGGACGTAGGCCGAAGATAGCCGAACCACTATAAATCGTGTGTTCTTGTTTGCATTTATTACTTTGCTACTGAGATCTGTGATTTGTGTTTGGATATTGTTGATTTATATTCCAACACTGGTGCTTTCACATTCATCGGGGTTTGTGACCAATTTTGGCGCAAACACTTTGGTGCTTTCACTGAGAAGAACTAGCACCCGCTACATTACATTCAGGGTTCAGATTCAAGAGTTCGAAGACTTCCAATTCAGAGACAATGACTCGACAAACAAGACAAAGGGTTGATAGGAGCCAGCAAGGAGGAAGCCAAGAAGCATCCTCCGGATCAAGAGAAGGACAAGCTTCCGTCTACATCACAAGAGACGAGATGGAGGCTATGGCTAATTCATTGCGCGAAAGCATAATGAAGAGTCAACAGGAGATGCTGCAAAATTTCCTCGAGCAAATGAGGACAGCAAACATGCAAAACCTTGGACCAACTACAACAGCTACGAGTACGGGACAAGGAATCAGGATTGCAGGAGCAAATGAAGGTCAGGTTCAAGACCAGAATACAGGAGCTGAAGGTGGTCGACAAGGCCTTGGGGGCAGACCCTCAGGGTCCGATACTGGGAGACCAACAGACGGAGCTCAACAAGCTGGAGCCAATGCATATGTTAACGAGCCACCCGAAGAATACGTACCAGAATTCCCTTCAAGGCTCGGGGGGCAGGACAGGAATCTGACAAGGGGCCAACCCCTAGACGGAGATGAGAGAATGATAGGCCTAATGCGACGAATCATGAGAGGAGGATTGCCTAGCGGAGGCCTAGAAGAAGTTAGTCGGAGTCCATTCACTCCGAACATCCGAAACGCAAGGAACCCTCCAAAGTTCAAATTACCAGCGCTAGATCCCTATGACGGAAGATCAGACCCAACCATGCACATCACAAGATATATCAGGCACATGGAAGTACTGGGGGCATCCGAGGAAGTGATGGCACGATGCTTCCCTCTATATTTATCAGATTTAGCTGCACTATGGTTCAGACAACTGGAGACTGGATCGATAGGAACATGGAGCGAGCTTGTTGACTGCTTCATGAGACAGTTCAGGGTCCATGTGACGCGACCCAAGAGTGTGATGACTTTAGCTTCAATCAAGCAAAGGACCGGAGAGTCCATAAAAGATTTTCTGTTAAGATTCAATGTGACAGTGACTTCTGTGGATCGCCCGGATCCATCAATGATTTTAATGGCGGCGGTGGCAGGAGTCGCGGAAGGCACCAAATTTAAGGATTCTCTAACTAAAGATCCACCGCAAGATCTTGGAGAGTTCTTTCATAAAGCTGAAAAGTTCATTCGGTTAGAAGAATCACGAGTTGAGAGTCGTGAAATAAATGCCGCGCAAAGCGAAGGAACCTCCAGAGAACAGTCCAGAGCGGACAAGGGAAAAAGGAGACAGGATGACAGACATGATGGTCCTGATAAACGGAAGAAATCCCGAGAACCAAGATTCAGGCAATACACCGATCTGAATACAAGCCTAGAAAGAATCTACACTGAAACTCGGGGACAAATCCCCTATCGAAAGCCACCTATAAGGGATCCCACCGAGCGGGAGCGCAGGACTGGAAAATATTGCCTATTCCATGAGCTGGATGGGCACACCACAGATGAATGCCGTCACCTGAAGGATGAGGTGGAAGAGCATGCCAGAGGTGGTAGATTGCCACAGTATGTCAGAGAACGGACAGCGGCAACGAGACCTGAACAACTACCGCCTCCACCTTGCAGGAACGATCCTGGATCGGGATCACGACTCGTCATCAACTGATCAAAGATGGCGAGGGCCAAGTCCAGGATTTGGACTTCGGTCGAATAATTTTATTTAGATTTATTTTCAGAATAAACGGTCACTCCACTTACACATGTACGGGAACCGGAGAAATCCCTAGGCATGCTCTGAGATGGAGATAAACCGCTACGCCCGGAGAGGCAATCTTTAGTTTTTCCCTGATGTTTGAGATTGAACGTCAGGAACTTGAATTTTAATAAATAAATTAGAACTTCTTGCAATAAACCTTTTGACCGGAGAGTCAAAGGATGAACATTGAATTTCAATATAAACATGATCGCTTTATGACCCTACCCGGAGAGACGGGGTCCGGAGTGCAAGAAGTGAGTTGCTTCGCCGGAGAGCGACAGGATCAACTCACTTGAGCGCTGTTTCCCCTTCACCGGAGAGTGACAGGATGGGATCCAGCAAGAGCCCGGAGAGGCTATGATCGGTCTCAAACGACCAAGACATCGCTTAATGTTCAGATACACTGAACCGGAGTGCAAGAAGTGAGTTGCTTCGCCGAAGAGCGACAGGATCGACTCACTTAAGCGCTGTTTCCCCTTCACCGGAGAGTGACAGGATGGGATCCAGCAAGAGCCCGGAGAGGCTATGATCGGTCCCGAACGACCATGATATCGCCATACGTCCTAACTGGGACCGGAGTGCAAGGGATAGAAGGCAACGCCAGAGAGCAATAGGATCTTTCTGTTCAATCACTAAGTCTGGAATGGACTTAGTAAGGGTTCAGAGCAGCCAATAATAGTCCAGAGAGACTACGAAACTTCATTCTCAACTCCTACGGGAAGAACGAACATTGATTTGGCTTCGAACAGCCACAAACTTGATTGATAATGCCACAGCTATGAGTGGAACATGAATTTGTTGCACTTGATTTAAGACCGTTCAAAACATACCTTTTACAAAAAGGCATGTTTTGGGGGGCAAAATGTTATCCCAACTTTTGGCAAAGTTGAGATATCCAAAATTTACTGGAAATCAATAATTGCTATTCATGAATATCAGCCGTGCATTGCAGGATAACCATGGATATCGATGAATTTTGTCCGAATCCGGAACGGGCCACAATTGAAAGGACACGACAAGAAAGATCATAGAAGTCTGCATCTCAAATTTCGGGTCAATCCGAGGTCGTATGCTCAAGTTATGATGGATTCAAGTTGAGAAGGATGGACGTTGCTCTGTTCGAAACCATGATCTTACCTATGTTCGAACCCATCTGGTTCGAACCCAAGAAGTGAGGCAGCGCCTCGAATCCATGCACATATACCAAAGTTCGAATCGATGAGTTCGTATCCATCGGTTCGACTCCACTTCGAACCCAACTAGTTCGAACCCACCATGTTCAAATCGACAAGAAGGGGCGACGTTCGAATCCATCAGCTAGAACCTCGCTTCGACTCCATCAAGTAAATCCCCAGATAGCCTTGCTTCGAATCCATCCACGACCTAACTTCGAATCCACCAGACAAGCATGCTTCGAACCCATCGATATGCTTCGTTCGAACCCATCCCTGGAATCATGTTCGAACCCATCACAGTGCCATCTTCGAACCCATCACAGAGTCGTGTTCGAACCCATCTCTGATGCCATGTTCGAACCCATCCTGTGCTGCCTTATTCGAACCCACTGGGTCAACCCACGTGTCTTCCATCAGTTCGAAATCACCGAGATACACGGAGTCGAAGCGGTCAACACGGAGAGAAGTCCGGATCGATTCGAAACTTGCGCTCCACGTCACCACGAGGTCGCGTGCCACACTGGTTTCGAAACCATCGTTTCGAGTAACAGGGGTTCGAACCAAACAGCCTTGCCGTGAAGTCTATTTCGAAACCAACATATCTCCTAACCTACTGATCCAAATGCAATGAAACTTTCACAGATGCTTGCATACATGCTGAAGAATGTCCACGCCAAATTTCACTTCGATTGGATGAATTCTTGATCGGTTCGAATGGAGTTCGAACCGATGCCAAAGTGGGCCCAAACTTCCCGAGACCGTACGTATGGGCCCCCTCACGTGCCAGAAGAGGTCTCCCGAGTTTTCAGCAAGAGAGCAACAGCCTACGCCTATAAATAGACTCCCAGGTCATTCAAAAAAGGGACCGGATTCTCTTTGGCAAGATCAAGACTTTGAAGCATCAAGGCTCCACCAAGGCTCTACTTTGCATTCAACAACCACCGTTGTGCTTGAACTTCAGAACTATAATTCATTGTAATCCGCTGTAATCGATTGTAATCAGTGAAAAACATCAATAAAAGGAAAAACCTTTGAAGTGGACGTAGGCCGAAGATAGCCGAACCACTATAAATCGTGTGTTCTTGTTTGCATTTATTACTTTGCTACTGAGATCTGTGATTTGTGTTTGGATATTGTTGATTTATATTCCAACACTGGTGCTTTCACATTCATCGGGGTTTGTGACCAATTTTGGCGCAAACACACTATTTTGTATTACGATAAATCACTACATATTGAAATTAAACGTTTTTCATCGAATTCAACCAATAACTCCATATTCAAAAAGTATATATTTTTCACACTCAACATTTAAAACCATTTAAATATTAAAATTTAAACGTCGAGAAATTTGGGTCGTTACATCAACCGTGTCGCGTACGGTGTCCTTCTAAAGGGTAAGGAAGTTCATGATTAAGCACTCCATTGATTACAAATATTTTCCATTTATCTTCATCTACAACACATCCTTCAATCGAAATAGACAATTGCATTTCCTAGTAGCGCTAGCTCTAGGTTGTTTCAAAGTGTTTTTCTTTCTGCTGCCTTTGGCTGATGACTACGATAAACTCTAGCCCTTTTACACCCTACTATAACCATGGTTTTCTTCCCGGACCTAATTTATTGGAGTTTAGGATTACAACAACGGTATTCAACTTTTCCCCTATTGTTTTACACCATCGGATCAATGTGCTTGCAGATCAAATACCTGAAATCACATAGTTAACCACAAAAAATTAACATACTTCATTTTTATAAGTACATTAATGATTGTAAAATTAGTGCTAAATGAATACTTCATCGGTTGTAAAATGATTTGTCAAATCAACTTTTATGTCTTCTGAGTCATTTGACCAATTATCTTGCATCGTATTGCTATCATCCACATAGTTCTCAGCTAAAACAATAAGAGCACTCTCAAATTTATTGTCGTTCAAATTTTCCATCTATGAAACGAAAAATACAACTTAACTGCAAAATTTTGTAAAACCGGATATATATGTTATATGATTAAAAAAACGTAAAACTCAATAACTTACTTATCATTGTCTATTATAGTGTTATAAAATTTAATGTCCTCCAAGCTTGAAATAGCCAGGGGATTGGAAGAAATATCCTACAAAATTTAGAAGAAAAGCCCAAGCAATAGAATACCCTAAACAAAATTTTCTATACAACAATAGAATAGACTATACAGCATGACAGAAAAACTAACCTCTTTTTTATCTTAATCTTCCATCCTCTATTCAAAAAAAAATGGTATTTTTTCTTAGGGTTTAGAGTTTGATATCTGAAAGAATATATAGTTAGAGAAGAAAACGAGAATAGCTATGAACAACTGAACGAAAAGAAATGAATTGATGGCCAAAAGTAGGTAAAAAATAATCGCATCCATTAAAATTTTAAAGTGGGCGGTTGAGAAATTTGGGTGGGAATAGCAGCACAGTAACATTATTAGTGAGACTATCATCCTCTTTATTCCAGTATTATATAAGTTTCACCCTAATTGGAATGGAGGAGGCGCACTCCTTACTCATGTCCAAACCAAGCTTAAACCTTTTGAGAATCATGATTTTAGAATTAAAAGTATATGTCGCCGATCGAATGATGCTGTTGCAGTCTTCTTCCACCTGAAAGAATTTCACCAGGATAAAACCATTCGCTTTATAATAAATGTCGAAACCCACTTCTGGTTTCCAAATCTTCTCCATGAATTTCTTAAAGCATTTGTATATTGGCTTACTACCCATCACATACGACATAATTTTTTTATTCTTTTTACTTCTAACTCGTTATTACCAAATCTGACATCTATGATGTATCCAATGGATTTGTTTCCTCTTTTCAATGATGTGAAGAAATTAAGATCTGCTTCCCCTTCTGCTTGATCATTTGCTACAAAATCTTTGATTATATCAGCCAAGGATTTGGCTAATGATGTGCTCGTATGTGCTTCAATAGCCTTACTAGATGTGCCAGGAACTGATGGTTTTGCAAGGATCACTCTAGCCTAACCGCCCCGCCTTGCCTTTTTCTACCATTTTTAAATTAATATATTATACATGTATATGTATATATTTTTTTCCATAAAAATGGAATGGTAAGAATTAAAAAAATTATTTATTTAAACTGTAAACATTATTTTATTGAAAATAATTTTGTTTAATAAAAAAACGTATACATATATACATAATATTTAAAATTTTCAAATATGAATATGAAAATAATGTTTACAGCTTAAACAAAATATGGTAATATTGTGCCAACAGGGTTGGCGCAGTTGGTTGATGGTCCGGACTGCGTGATCGAAGGTCACGAGTTCGAGCCCCGAAATTGACAACCCTGTAACAAGTACCCGAAGTATGTGTTTGGCAGACACATACTTCCCTAGAGTTTACAAGCGAAGCTTGGTTCTCTAGGTAATTCAAAAAAAATATGGTAATATTGCATTTATAGGAATATTTTATGTATACAAATAGGTGAACACGTTTCAGGTAAATATAACAATGTAGTTGATAGAAAATTAGTTATAATATTTTTTATGTATACAAATAATTTTTATATAAATAAAATTATGGTCGAAAATGTATATAGGTGAACATGGTGATATTGCATGAACATTCATATATATATATATATATATATATATTTATGTATGTATGTATGTATGTGCGTGTGTGTGTGTCACACATATATATGTATATATGTATATATATGTATGTATGTACGTATGTATATGTATGTATGTGTGCGTGTCACACACACACACATATATGTATATGTATATGTATATGTATGTATGTATGTACATGTATGTGTGTGTGTATAAAGCTAATTTAGAAGTTATGTTGTTCACGTCAATGTCTTGAGGAGAGCCTAACACATTTTTTGCTAATATTTCCTCTTGGAGCTTTACTATAATGATCCTAGTTTAAAGACGAATTTAAATTTGTAATTAAATTAAATTTTTGGGTTAAATTATGGATTTGTTTGAATTTTTCAAATTTAGTAAGAGATATTTACTTATTTTTTTTTTAGAATTTGGATTTGAAACTTAAAATAAATATTTTCAATTGAATTGGATTATAAATAAATTTTGATTTGGAATTTCAAAATGAATTGGATTTAAAAATTATACTTTGGAAATAATGATATGTATGATTATTTATTAAAGGTATAAATTGTGTTTTAATTCATTTTCTTTAAAAGGTTATAAAAAGTATAAAATAAAAATATATGTTATAAATTTAGTACTTGATAGTCAAACTATAAATAGAAGTAAAAGTCAAGAATTTATGTTAGTAAATTATATGGTCATATAGCAACATAAGATAAACTATAAATAACAAAATATAATAACAACAAATGAAACACATATAGGATTGTATGTGAATTAGGCAAGCAAGAAAAAAATAAAACAAAGTGTTATGTACGTATAAAGAAGAAGAAAAGAACAAGAAACAAGAAAAATTATCGATAAAACACAAAGGCTTATAAAGGAAGATAATGAAACAAAAGAAAATATCTACAAAGTAAAACAAATAGCATAAGTTCTAGACCAATTAGGGGACATATGAATTCATTTCCATCATCTCATCCGAAATAAGAATTATTTCATGTCAGCAACAAATAAAAATCTTTAGTCAACTAAAAGAAGAAAGAAAACATTTCTGACCGAAGGAAACTCAATACCCCAGATAACACCTATTTATGCAAACTGTTATATATATATATATATATATATATATATATATGTATATGTATATGTACACCATTCTTTTTGTATTCCAGTTCGTCCACAGCCCAGTATACCAGAAAAAGAAAAAAAAACATCATTCAATTCAAAGAAAGCAAAACAGGGTTAAAAGAAAATTAAAATAGCAGCCTTCAAACAACAGTTTCTCTCTGTTCTTTTCTGCTTTCAAGTGAACCATGTGAGCAAATCCCCTTAACTCTGTCATATTTCTAAGTGTTGAATTTATATTTGAAGTTATGATGCATATATGCTTGTGTGATTTTGTGAAAATGCCTGTATATATGTAGTTTGTTTGTGTGCATGACTATACATACCTCTGTTTAGAATTTGCAGATATAGCTAAATTTCAAAACTCAAGAATCTCACTCCTAAATCCCTATTGCAGTTTGATGTTTGAACAAAGTAGGACCTAAACATCAAGATTTAAATTTTAATAATATTTTTAAGTATTAGAAATAATTGGATTTACCGGGGAATGTTAAAATACAGTAAAGATCAAATTTTGTTTAAAATTATAGAGTAAAATTCATGTTTTGATTACTTGATCCTGTCTGTCTTGATAAGCCATGGATTTTAAGATCTACATCAAGACTTTTAATTACGTATTCAATGAGAAATTTGAAGATGAACGTGACACAAGTTTTTATGGAATTATGATGATCGGCGACCTATTCCATCACGTGATCGTGGCAGTAGCTAGTATGAAGTTCTGGGATTATCAGAAAATTCTTGGATAAATTTATAAACGTTGTGGTGATCGAAAATTGTCGATTTAGGGTTAGAAACCCACATTTACTCTTAGTAGGAAATTGTACTGCTGAGTCGTCATTTGTCGATCGGAATCGATCGCACTGGGGTCAATCGAAGCATCAAGCGTCGGCAAGGCTTTGGCTATGGTCACGTGATTTCTGATGGTCTAAGGGGAGAGAACAAGGCGATCTTGATGGCTCAGCTTTGTTTGAGAATTTGGTCGTGTGGAGATATTTCGAGTTCACCGTCGTTCGAAGTTTCTGGGTGATCTGTTGGCTTGGGGAAGTTGTCGTCGACTCGTCGGTCATCACAGTAGTGATCGGAGTTCGCCAGAACTTTGGTGCACCTGCACGGTGAAATATTTGTGCCTGGTGATGGGTTCATGTGTGTCTCAGGGGAATGCTCGAGCAATGGTAGGGCTCACTCGGGGTTATGCTCAAGTTCGTGGAGAGGGCTCAAATGTATCGGTTTTACTTCAACTTTTCTAATAAAAAGAGATGATGAAGGAAAGAAGCAGGGGAAGACCCGGGGAAAATAGGAAAGAGCTCGGGTTCGAACTTGAAGTACCTGAGATTTGGCTCGGGTATAATTTTAGTTAAACCTGAATATTTTGAAAGTTATAAATAGCTTCTATTTAAATGCAAGATAAATGTTTTGATTGTAATAATAGCAAGGAAATTAAGAAATGTTAAGAAAGTTTTAAATTTGAAATTTAAGATCAAATAAAATTGTAATTAAGAATTTTTTTATAAGTAAATGTTTAATAAGTTTGTGATTAAAAGATTTTAAAATTAACTAATTATAGTTAATACATAATCAAGAGTTAACTGATTCAAAATTTAATTAAAAATTTATGAATAATTGATTAGGAAATTAATTATGTAATTAGTAATGAATAAATGACTAATTAAGTTTTATTAATCAATAATTAAGTGTTTGCACAAAAAAAGGGCAAACACCTCCAAGTCGTATGATGTAGTTGATTATACGTTGTTCTTAGCGATTTGGGTGATTTATGCAATTATATAAAAAGCAGGGGCTAAATTGTAAAAGACACACAGATTTATAGCGGTTCGGCCAGAAGGTGCCTACGTCCACTTTATATGTTATTCTCCTCTTCTATTCAGATTACAAATACAAAGCTTTGATTACAAGTAACTGAAAGTTGTTTGAAAGTTCTATCCGTGCTTGAGCTCTCAAACTTGTCTGCCATTGTTGTACCTCTGCCCCTCTATTTATAGAGTGAGGCTGGGAGCAGGGGTCTTGGATGTACATAGCTGCTGGTGGGCCTGGGCTGATGCAATCTGGCCTGGCAAAGTTGGTTCGGTAAGGCCTTGGTTCGGCGGAACTTGGTCCGGTGATGGTTGGTTGAAATTTGGTTCGGTAGCATGAGGAAGTAGGTTTGGACCGGCATTGTTTGGAGAGGGATTTGGACTGGCATTGTTTGGAGAGGGATGGTTCGGTAGGCATGGGAGATAGGTCGGTTCGGCAGGGATATGGAGAGTAAGTTGGTTCGGCAGTACGAGGAATGTGGGTTGGTTCGGTGGTAGGTGGAACTATTAGCGGTTCGGTGGTCATGGAAAAGTGGTATAGGACCGGTTGAAAACACACCCAACACTTTCCCCCCAAAGTAGGGCATGTGCATGTAGATGGCGTACTTTGTTTAAGGTGGTTGTTTCCCTCCGGTCATACGTGCCGAATCAACCGGTCCAGTCCTCCTGCCTTCGTCTATAAGTAGGGGTGTTAGGCCTTCGTTATTCCTTTATCGTTTTGAGATAGCCGAATCAATCGAGTACCAGATCAACCCAGTGTCGAATCAACCAAGTGTCGAATCGATCAAATACCGAATCAACCAAGTGCCCGACTAGGTGAGTTTTCTTCTGCCGAATGAATTCTTATGATGGGCTACCGAATGAAGTATGGGGTTCAAATACCGAATGACAATTTCATGCTTGACTCGCCGAATGTAGTGTGTGCCTAGACCACCGAATGAGACTAATACGTATGAGTGCCGAATGAACCTTAGGTTTGAACTATTGAATGAACTCTGGGACCCTGAATGCTTAATGAATCTCTAGCTTTTCATATTTCGACTTACGAATGAAACTCTAGACTGTATGTACTTGCTTTTTATATTTCCACTTTTAACAACGTGCTTTCTTGTGTTGCAGATAAATGTCTCGTAAAGTGGAAACTCGATCAGATAAGAGGGAATCACAGGACAAAGGGGAGTCCACCGCAGTGCCCCCAGCCCAGCCAGGACCGGGACGACAGGGACCCACCCCGAGGTCACTAGTGGACGGATATGGTCCTCAAGAGCTTCTGAACTCTCCTCCTGATTGCTTTCCGAGTTCTCTCAGAGAGGAGCAGCTTGATGTTATTTCCCGTTCCTTTGGGATTGATAGAACGCGCATGCTGCTGCCAGAGAAGGGAGTCATGCCATATAATCCCTCGGAAGGGTACTTTGCTTATAGTAGGTACCACTGCATGTGTGGGGCCATTCCTCCAATCAATGCCTGGATAGTTAGCTTCGTTACTTATTTGAAGGTGGCCCCCTTCCAGCTCCAGCCTAACTCCTACGCTATCTTGGTGTGCCTATTCGTGATTTTCCAGAGAAAGTACGGGCGCCCCCTTCTAACCGGGAAATTCGATATCTATATAACTTGAGGGGTTACAAGAAGGGGTCTCCATACATCAGCTTGGAATCGGCCGTGTCCTTCAAGCCGTTCTTGGACTTGTATTCAAAGTTCACCATGTTCAAGAAGGAATGGTTCTTCGTCCGGGATGACACCATTTCGATCCATCGCTTCACCTCTGGCTGTAAGTTGAAGCTTATTTATAATTTCCGTTCTTACTGAAATGCTTCTTCTTATGTGTTTTTATTTCTTGCTAGCAACAGGTGGCTTTGCGGTCGTGGAGAATGATCACCTTGTTCGGATGGCCACGGAGATAGAGGCCATTTCGGGAAGGGATAAGTCAGCTTCTTACCTAATCAGGAATGCCACCCTCCTGGAACACAACTTAATCCTACCACATCAGTCGGTGGTCAAGCAGAGGGATACGGCTGAGGAAAGAGCTGCCAAAGCCAAAGGAGGGGCCACGACAAAGAGTAGCAAGAGGAGGCCCTTCTCGATTCTTCCGGTCGTCGGGGGGAAGAAGCTAAAGAAATCTGATGGATCCTCTCCCAGCACATGCCCAGATGTTCCAGAGGAGGAAAGTGGAGAGGAGGAAAGAGGCGAGGAGGAGAGTGGAGGTGATGGTGGTAATGGTGGCGAAGGACAGAGTGGTAGTGGCGTTGGTGCCTTGACCTCTGGGCAAGCGGGAGAGATTCAAGAGTGGACGGATGATGCTTTCCGCCAAGCCTTTAAGGGGTTAGAGGAAGGGCCGGCCTTGGTGGAGAAGTCGAAGAAGTCTGATAAGGCCAGGACTGGTGCCGGTTCATCTTCTCAGAGTATGCCGGCTAAGGAGACTCCGGCGGTTCAAGGTGAGTTCTTAACTCCTTTTTTAACTTCATATGTTTCTTGAATTATAGTCTCATGCATGCTTGTAACACTTGGTTTTTATTTCAGGAACGAGTAAGGCGGCCAAGACATCAGACATTCGACACCGCCTCGAGCAATTCAAACTCTTCAAAGCTTCTGCTAAACCGAAGCCTTCGACCGACCTTTCTGGGGGCGTAGTCGGCTACCGTCCTCTTCTCGGAGTTATTGAAGAGGATATCCAAAAGAGAAAGAGGAGGCGTTCCATGTTCGAACCTTCACTTGGACCTCAACCCCCAACCCAGCCTATTCATGACATCACGGAGGAAGATACTGAGTCCATACCATCTCCGCATCCATCAGAGAATCCTTCCGTTACTCATATTGATCGTCCCGGCTTGGCTCGTAACCCATTTGCGGGTCATCCAGATTTGGTACCGAGTTCTCATGATATTTCCTTCGATGAGGTTACCGGTGAGCACCTCCTGCCCCGCAATCCTATGGTAAGGGTGCTTGACGAGGCTAAGTCTTTCGATCTCGACTTGTTGACCACTCGGATTGTGACAATGGGGGATGAGGCCAAGACAAACATCGATCGGGTGTCTGAAGAGACCAAGAAGTTGATGGAGTATCACGCCCGACTGGTCAAGGCTAGAGAGGAAATTGGCAGTGCTAACATTCGCCTGTGGCTAACGGTTTTCGATCAGACCAAACAGCTTGCCGACCAGGCCATTCAGATCTCCCAGCATGAGGCGGCCTCCAGATGGTTAAAGAAAACTATGGAGGAGGCTAGCAGAGCCGAGCTGCGAAAGATGGAGGCCACCTACAAGGAACGAATCGATATAGCCATTGCCACGGTGGATGAGGTTCGGAGAGCGGATCTTGAGCAAATAGAGGAGTTATCTGGGAGGCTTGAGGCCGTAGAGCTTGCTCAAGTTAAGCTAAAGGAGGAGATGGAGGCGATGCGGAAATCCCTTCAGGCTGACTGCTCGAGATACCGATTGGAGAGAGATGCTGCCGTCGCAAGGCTTTCGGCTTCCGAGGCCTGGATGAGGGAGTTTGAGGAGAACGAGGGGATGATGGATGAGATGCTCCAGGACATGTACTTCCATACTTGGAAGCAGGGCAACCTGTCCTGGATGGACGACTATCCTCGGGTCATGGCTTGGATATATCTTCGGCCTTGGAGGAGGCCAAGGCTGAGGTGGATAAGGAAGGTGGTGTAACTTTCAGGATGGATGTGGTCACGGCCCAGTTTACTGAGGAGGAGAAAGTGGCAGTGAAGGAGGGCATGCGGCTGCTTACCGCCGAGGAAGTGGGAGTGCAGTTGGGGGATGATGATCAGGGAGTAGATGATGGTAAGTTTCCCCTCTCAATCTTTTCTTAACTCGATTGCGTATCATTTATCTGACGGATTCCTCTCCTGAATCGGACAGGTGGGACCTCTGGCCAGCATGTTGGGAGTTTTGATCTAGCGGTCAAGTAGATCCCAGAGGGCTAGCAGGATAGAGGCGGAGCCCTGTTGCAGCTGACTACTTTTTTGGTTTACTTGGCATTCCTGAATATACTAGTCCAAAACATTAATGTACTTTCAGGTTGTAATTATGTAATTATGTCATTGTAGCGAATGATTTCATTTATATAATGTTATAACATAAGCTGATTCTGTCATATTTAAATGCTGTCGTTATTTTGACGTGTTGCATAAGAAATATAGCTGTGTATATGCATGTTCTTTAATCGTGTTTGATGCTAAGCTCTCGCTTAAAATATAATTTCACATCTCGCAATGTTAGTGTGATATGTGAATAGGCTATAGCTACATGTTTATGTACAAGAAAAGAAAGTACCGCCCTTCATGTTTTAGTTGTAGACGGTAGCTTTGAATGTCTTGTGTGACTGAGGATGGAATGCAGCTGAGTGACCTGTTATCCAGTTGTGAGTTCTTATTTCCACTAGCGAGTGCCTCCCATCTTTTGTCTTGTACTTTAGTGATCGTTATAGAGGATAGGAGGAAAGTTTTTATAAATAAAATGAAAATATAAGAAATAGTAAAACTTCCAATCACGGAAGGCCTTCGATGTGCTTAAGTTCATGGAAAACGGGTTTTGTAGTCACTTTCCCTAGCTGTGGGTCTTGGAGACATTCGTCACCCAACTTACGCCTCCGCGGGGAGTTTTCTTTTTTACCACAGCCGTACTTAAGACACATCGAAGTCGAGATCGCGCACAGTAACTACCCGGGCCATTATGGCCCGTAATCGTGGGTATTATTCGATTTACCGTGGCCAGCTAGCGTGGGTGCCGATCGTCAATTGTGAGCTGCCCCTGGCTGGCCACACCTTATGTTGGGGCTTATAATCGGTTCACAGTCGCCGACGAGCCAAACGCCGTAATGAGCTGCCTCGGTTATTGTCGGCCTTTTCGGTGGCTTATGATCGACTCATTACAGTTGGCTTTGAGGGCCGTCGCGAGCAATGAGTTAACCCGCAGCAGAGGGATGCTGGAGCAAAAGTGTCTCATTGACGAGGGCATAGATTCGTATAGTACCTGTTAGGTCTTGTCCAGGTGAGGTTGTGTTGGGAAGTGTCCAGAATGGAAATGTCGTTATACAGGATTTTGTTCAACGGAAAAGGATAAAGCTTAACAAGCAGCCAAGATATAAAGGAACAAGTTAAAAAAGAGACAAGAATTTTAGAGTGGTTCGGCACGAAAATGCCTACGTCCACTGATTCTCTTTATTAATTCACTTCATATGGGCAGTACAAGTTAAGAAAAGTATCGACGAAGGTGTTGGATGTTCCATGCCCTCTGGAACACCTCTCCGTCCACTGTTGACAAAATATAAGCTCCGTTGTGGAGATCTTTATGAATTACATAGGGTCCGTCCCAGATAGGATCTAGCGCTCTGGGGCGCGGGAAGATCCGTTTGAGAACAAGATCTCCTTCTCGTAAGTTGCGGTGCTTGACTTTGGAGTTGTATTGTGCTGCCACTTTTTGCTTGTGAGCTGCCGCCTTAAGTGCTGCATCATTTCTTCTTTCTTCAATTAGGTCCAAAGACATGTGTAGGAGTTCTTCATTCTCTTTTGGGTTGTAGTGGATCCTACGGTGGGAGGGCACTATAGTTTCAACTAGGAGCATGGCCTCCGATCCGTATGCCAAAGAGAAAGGAATATGTCCTGTTGATGTTCTGTAAGATGTGCGGTAGGCCCAAAGTGCCGTAGGAAGTTCATCCACCCAAGCGCCTTTTGACTTTTCAAGCTTCTTCTTGATTGGAGTTTTGAGAATTTTTTTGACAGCTTCGACTTGTCCGTTTGCCTGGGGATAAGCTACAGATGAGAAGCTTTTGTGAATTCCGTGCTCTCGGCACCAGTCGGTGAATTCCTCACTTTCAAATTGAAGTCCATTGTCTGATATTATTTTGAGTGGAACCCCGTACCAGCATAAAACATTTTTGATCAAGAAGTTAATAACTTTTGCCGAAGATATTTTATATAAAGGTTCCGCTTCCACCCATTTGGTGAAATAGTCGACTGCCACTATAGCATATTTGGCTCCGCCTCGGCTCATCGGCAGTTCGCCAATCAGGTCAACTCCCCATACCGCAAAGGGCCAAGGACTGGTCATCTGAGTAATCTCATTGGTTGGTAGTTGAGGGATTTTAGCAAATTTCTGGCATCTGTCGCATTTTTTGACGAAGTCCAAGGCGTCTTTGTTTAAGGTGGGCCAGAAATATCCATATCGAAGTATCTTCTTTGCCAAAGTCTGCCCTCCAGTGTGGTCTCCGCAACTTCCTTGATGGATGTTGGATAAGATTTCCTTGTCTTCCCTTCCGGCGACACATCTTAATAAGGGGTTAGAGAAGCCGAACCGATAGAGGATGCCTTCTTTTATTGTGTAGCGGGAAGCACTCCTCAAGATTTTCCTGACTTCGTTACGCTCGTTGGGTAGTGTGCCATCTTGCAAGTATTTCCGGATAGGAGTCATCCAAGTTTCTTCTTCGATTGCAGCTATCAGATCCTCTTGTTCGAAACTTGGGGCTAGTTGTTTTGAGATGGCACTGTTCCAGAAATGGTGCTGTTCTTCATGCTAGCTTGCTTTGCCAGTTCGTCAGCCTCTCGGTTCTCCTCTCGAGGAACGTGTTTGATTAAATAGTGATCCAATTGAGCGAGCAGCAGCTTGGTCTTCTTTAGATATGTTGTGAGTCGTTCTCCCCGAGTCTGGAATTCTCCCAGTATTTCATTTACAATAAGTTGAGAATCGCTATGGAGACATAAAGAACTGACTCCAATTTCTAAGGCAAGTTCCAGTCCTGCTATTACTGCTTCGTATTCTGCATCGTTGTTGGCGGCAGCGAATTCCAACCTTAGGGCATAGTATAGCTTCCTTCCCCTGGGGGTGATTATCACAATACCTGCCCCCGAGCCCTGTTCGTTTGATGCTCCATCTACAAAGAGATTCCACTTGATATCTTTTGCTATTTCAGATTGATCCTTACCTTCGTTGGTAGTGAATTCAGTAATGAAATCAGCCATGGCTTGTTCCTTGATGGCGGTGCGAGGATGGTAGGTGATATCATATTAACTCAGTTCAATGCACCATTTAAGTAGTCGCCCAAAAGTGTCGGGGCGATGGAGTACCTGCCTTAGCGGTTGATCGGTTAAAACTCTGATTTGAATGAGACTGGAAATAGTGTCGCAGTTTCCGTGACGTGATTAGCAAACAGTATGCTAGCTTTTCAAGTCTAGGGTATCTGGCTTCTGCCTCTGTAAATCTCTTGCTTACAAAGTATACGGGCCGCTGCGCGCAGTTGTCCTCTCTCACCAAAGCGGTGCTTAAAGCCTGGGACAATACAGCAAGGTATAGGTATAATTCTTCGCCTTCATTTGGAGTTGAGAGTACTGGTGGTATCTAAAGGTGTTCGATTAGGTTAAGGAAGGTTGTCGAGCATTCGTCAGTCCACTCGAACTTTCCTTTGTCTTTCTTTAGAGCTTCGAAGAAAGGGATGCATTTGTCGGTTACTTTATAGATGAACCTGCTTAGGGCGGCCACTTTCCCGTTTAGGCTTTGCATCTCTCTTCGAGTGGATGATATCTTGATATCCTGCAAAGCCCGGACTTGTTCGGGGTTTGCTTCAATCCCCCTAGCATGGACGATGAATCCCAAGAACTTTTCCGACGATACTCGGAAGGAGCACTTTAGAGGATTCAGCTTCATTCCATATTGGCGAAGTACTTGAAACATCTCGTCCAAGTGGTTTATATGATCGTTGGCTTTCCTCGATTTTACCAGCATGTCATCCACATAGACTTCCATAGTTCGTCCTATTAATTCTGCAAACATCTTGTTGACGAGGCGCTGATATGTAGCTTCGGCGTTTTTAAGTCCAAAAGGCATTACTTTGTAGCAGTACAATCCCCGGTCAGTGATGAAACTAGCGTTGTCTTGATCGCGGGCGTGCATAGGGATATGGTTATATCCTGAGTATGCGTCCATAAAGGATAAGAATGCGTGTCCGGCTGTGCTGTCCACGAGCTGATCGATTCGGGGGAGTGGGAAGCAGTCCTTCGGGAAAGCGTAATTTAAGTTGGAGAAGTCGATGCATGTTCGCCACTTCCAGTTAGCCTTCTTTACCAGTACCGGGTTGGCGATCCATTCTGGGTAGATGGCTTCTCGTATGAAGTCATTGGCAAGTAAGTTCTTTACTTCTTCCTCGAGGGCTGCTGATCGTTCTGCCCCCATGCTCCTCTTTTTCTACTTCACTGGCACCTTGGTGGGATCAATGTTCAGTACGTGACATGCTATGTCTGGGGAGATTCCTGTCATGTCGGCGTGCGTCCATGCAAATACATCCATGTTGTGGCAAAGGAAATCGACGAGTTGATCTTTCAATTCCGCTCTTAACTGAGACCCAACTCTTAGTAGTCTACTTGGGTCGTGTTTGTCTACAGATACAAATTCCATAGCCTCTACAGGCTCGGTGGTGGCCTCCTCCTCCTTGTCCCTGGGGTCTAATTCGTTGAAAGGATCGGTGGTGTATCGAAGAGAGGGGCTTTCTTTAATTGCTATGCTTCCAAGTTTTTCTTGCAGAGAGAAGTCTCTGCATCCTTCCCTTTGCCCTTCCTGCGGTTATTGCGAAGTTCGGTGACACAGCAATCTCAATCGGCGTCTTGATCTCCCTCTATTTCTCCTATTCCATTATCCGTTGGAAATTTCATCTTCAGGCACCACGGGGCTAGGACAATTTAGAAGTCAGACAATGCTGGTCTTCCCAAAAAGGCGTTGTAGGCTGAGTGGTTCTCTATCAGCACAAATGTTTGTTTTCGCACAATGGAGCGGGGATGACTTCCTATTTCGACAAAGAGGTCCAGTTGCCTGAGGGGCATTTTCTCATCTACGGTGAAACCATGTAGCGGTTTGCTGCAGGGAGACACATCCTTCATTGACAGCTTCATTTTGTCGAAAGCGTGCTTGAATAAGATATTTACTGAGCTTCCAGTGTCTACTAGGATTCGGAAAACCTTGGCTGGACCGAACCAGGCAGAGATGACCATAGGATCCATGTGAGGGTACTGCCTTCCCCTAAGATCACGCCTACTGAATGTGATATCATCATTCTCTTTCCGTTTCGGGTGGAGCTCTTCTGTAATAGAATTAACGTAGCCTTCATTGTTTCTAAGTGACTTATCGTATCTCTCCATCTCTGTCCAACTTCCATCGGTGATGTGTGGTCCTCCTGATATGGTAAGGACCACTATCTTCTCTTGACTGGAGCCGCTGGTATTGCGATTTCCTCCGCCAACTTCCGGGAGGGGTAGCCCTGGGTTCTCACTGGCAGGAGTTGGAGTCCTGTTCTAACCTTTCACATAGCGCTCCAGTTTCTTCCTTCTGATGTGTTCTTCAATCAAGTCCCGGAGATGATGGCATTCATTGGTGTCATGCCCATGAGATTCGTGGAAGCGGCAGAACTTTCCAGACTTAATTGCATTATCTGATTCCTTTTTGTATGGGGGGACTTGTATCTAACTTCGTCTTGGGTGGCCAAGAAGATGTTTTCGATTGTTTTATTTAGAGGAGTGTAAGAGTCAAATCTCGGTCCTGGCCTATATAAGAGCTTTTCTCCCTTCTTGCCCCCAGCACTATCTCTGGAGTCATTTCTTCGAACGTCCCTTGCTACTGCGGATGTGTTGCCATGATCTGCCTTGGTTTGTTGCCCTGTCTGCCTTTCAATGGCAGCGTCTTCAAGTCTCATATATTTCCCGGCATCGTGGAAGAAATCGGGCAAGGTAGCTGGCTTCTCTTTCGTTAGTCTCCTGGCAAATTTAGTATCCGGGTGTACACCACTGCAGAGGGCCATTAGGATAAGCTTCTCGTCGGCATCTTGGACTACGGCCGCTGCGGCGTTGAATCGGGTTAGATATTGTTGCACTGTCTCTCCAGGCTTCTGTTTGATATTAGATAGGGAATAAGCATCTTTGGGTTGTTCCACATGAATGCGGAACTGGCTGATGAACTTTTCTTTCAACCTTTCCCATGAGCTGATGGATCCTTGGGGCAGATGGCAGAACCATGAGGTAGCTAGATCTGCCAAGAATAGTGGAAATCATTTACACAATACTCCCTCTGTTGCTCCGCTCATGAGCATATGTTGTGTGTATCTCTGCAAGTGCACAACGGGGTCATATGTTCCCTTGTAAGGTTCCATTGTTCGCATTTTCCATTCCCGAGGGGTGATGGCAGTTTCAATATTGTGGGTGAAGGGGCTGGTTATCCTAGCGCCTATCCCCCGATCCCTTTGTTCCCGTTGGACGCACTCTCTGAACAATTGTGCCATCCTTTCATCAGAACTTGGAGCGGACAGAAATGAGTTTGGTTCTTCCCTGCGGGATTGATTCCGTCCAGATGACCTGTAGTGATGGTATCGCCTGTCACTCTTAACATTCTTCAACGGCTGCCTCTGGTCTTCCGGGGGCATGCTGGGGTCAGCCGTAGTTGGCCCTTGCCTTGATTTTCCCCTTCTGGGTTCTGTTCTCAGCACTTCCTTGGGTCCAACTTCGGGCGGGACTCCGGCTCGTCCCCGTCCACTGGTGTTTTCGTGGTTAGGTAGCATGACGGGCTCAGCTACATCCGACCCCTGCCTGGTACCTCCCCTGTTGGGTTCGGTTCCAAGTGTTTCTTCGGGTCGGAATTCGGGCTGAGTCCGGGCTCGGCTCCTACCATGGCTGTTTCTGTTGTTAGCCACTTCGAAGAAGAAAGACCTTTGTCGTCTTTCAGATCCTCCAGACCCGGATTTACCCCATGATTCAGTGTTGCGGTTGATTTTTTCCACATCCCTTAAGCGTGACATGAGTTGATCCACCAAGGCTTCTTGTTGAGATGCGAAGCGGTTAGTTACTTCAGCCACAACCCTGTCTAGATCCGCCCTTGTAATTGGTTGTTCCGTAGCAGGGGCTGTCGGATTCGCCTAGTTTAAATTTTCTGTTGGATCCGGACGATTGCCTTGGTCTCTGATCACTGGGTCTGGGACACAGCCAGTTGCGATGTTCTTTCCTTTGTTAGCATCTTTCTTCCGTCCGGGAGGCATGTTTTCCAAGAAATGAACGATGCTGATAGGAAAAGGGTTAAGTGGGAGAAGCTGAAGCTCCGAGCTCCTGCTCTCAATGAAATCACCAAAAATGTTTGCATAAAAAATGGTCAAACACCTCCAAGTCGTATGATGTAGTTGATTATACGTTGTTCTTAGCGATTTGGGTGATTTATGCAATTATATAAAAATAGGGGCTAAATTGTAAAAGACACACAGATTTATAGTGGTTTGGCCAGAAGGTGCCTACGTCCACTTTATATGTTATTCTCCTCTTCTATTCAGATTACAAGTACAAAGCTTTGATTACAAGTAACTGAAAGTTGTTTGAAAGTTCTATCCGTGCTTGAGCTCTCAAACTTGTCTGCCATTGTTGTACCTCTGTCCCTCTATTTAAAGAGTGAGGCTGAGAGCAGGGGTCTTGGATGTACATAGCTGCTGGTGGGCCTGGGCTGATGCAATCTGGCCTGGCAAAGTTGGTTCGGTAAGGCCTTGGTTCGGCAGAACTTGGTCCGGTGATGGTTGGTTGAAATTTGATTCGGTAGCATGAGGAAGTAGGTTTGGACCGACATTATTTGGAGAGGGATTTGGACCGGCATGGTTTGGAGAGGGATGGTTCGGTAGGCATGGGAGATAGGTTGGTTCGACAGGGATATGGAGAGTAAGTTGGTTCGGCAGTACGAGGAAGGTGGGCTGGTTCGGTGGTAGGTGGAACTATTAGTGGTTCTGTGGTCATGGAAAAGTGGTATAGGACCGGTTGAAAACACACCCAACATTAAGGTCATTAATTAATAATCAATTAAGATTAATTAATTGATTTAAAGATAATTAAGAAGTGATTAATTTCATGTTTTGAAGTTAATAAATTAATTTATGATTAATTAAGGCCCGCAAATCCGTTCCGCTTAGAGTCAGTAAAATGTTAATTTTGTGGTTAATTAATTTAAACCACACGATTCATTTACCTTAATTGAGATGATTAGCTATTATCAAATATTATGTACTGGATTGGTATTTCTGTTGGGATTGTACTACTGTGTGATGTGGATTGCCTTATGCTAAACTGTGAATTGTGATTTGTTTCTATACATATGTGAAAACCCCTTTGCCCGTAAAACGGCATTTGAATTTCGATGCGATAGGAAGTCGGATTCCAGTTATCCGAAATCCACATCGAATCGTAATGATTAATATTTGTGATTGACAAATTTACTTTATCTATAAATCTGTGAATGAAGATAAGCGTTATGGATTATACCGCTTACCGATATTGATATATCTGTGATGATTGATGTTGTGCACTATTGTGTATAACCCCCTGGAACACACTTATACACACAGAAATATGGATTGCACGTGGAAATCGGTTAAATCATAGATTTTTAAAATAGTTTTGAATTTGAATTTTAAATCCAAATGGTTTTGGAAATGGATTGGGTTTAAAGTGAAAAGCTTTTGAGAATGTGTTTTAAAGATGAAAGTTATTTTGAATAACTTAATAAAGATTTGAAATTTGAATAATTTGATTTAAATTGGAATTCAGTATTTGAAATTGAATTCTATATTTGATATTTACGATATACAAGTTTATATGGGTTTTAAACCCTTTTTTTTAAAAGTATTGTTTTGGGAATTTGAATTAACCTAAAGATTTTAACTTGTATAAATAAAATCGGATCCGAAACAAAACTGTTTGTTTTTCAAATGATAAAAGCTTTCACATAAGAAATGAAGTTCCAATTTGTATTAAAGGAATTTCAAGTTTGAATTGTAATGGTTTTCCAAGTTATAGATGAATCTTTGGAAACGGTTTTGAAAGCTATAAGCTAAATCTTGATTTAAAGATTTAAATGAATTAATCTAATTGAAACGGAAATTGTTTTGAAATCCGTGAATGGATCTTTATGAAACTGAGTGAACTTTGTGAAATGAATCTTTTTGTTTTAAAAGATTTGAATTGGTAATTGGTTTAAACCATTTGAAGTAGTTTTGAATTTTAAAGTTGTGACTTAATTGAAATCCCATATCCGTATGTTTTAAATATCGCGCTCATTATTCGGTTTAGCCGGGAGAGGACTTTGTGTCACGTAACCCATTCTCAATAATGATACATCGTTGTGGATAGCATTTGAAGACCGGTGGTGAAGACCGGATATTTATGAGAATGATAGGATGACCTATCGATTGTCTCTGCATTGAGTAGCTATGGTTTAGAGATTTCCTAAGTGATGGGAAGTCCGATCGGGATTGTGAATACCCGGATTGTAAGGGCTTCTTCGGAAGTGCCTTCGGTTCCGTTCGAACCTGGGACAGACTTGTATGGTTGTATGTCTGACATTACACTTTGAGATATAAAGCAGATTTCTTTCAAATACATATCTGTTAGTGATGGAGAATTTATTCTCTTAGCTTAACACCCTTCTCTGAGACATACGAGCTTAGAGGTTATATAGTTGAAGGTTATCAGCGATATACTCCCAATTTGGTAGTGTGGCTTGCTAAGTGTTGTTGTGTGTTGATCATTTGTTGATCATTTGCGATCAAAACACGGCTTTGTGAAAAAGCGTAGCTTTGTGGACGAAACCTCCTCGAGCCTCACAAAACGGTAATGGTCGAAATATGAAAGATGCGGTAAGGTTTCAAGGGTGGCTCCCCTAGGGTGTGACCATTCCTTCTGGAAAAGGGTAGTATCATGGTATGGAGCCCAAATACTTACTCATGTGGGCACTGTAGTATATTTATTATTGTGTGATGTTGTTGGTGTTGAGAGCTCTCGTATAAAGGTCCCAAAGGACCGGGGGTGGCATATTTTTAGGTATTACTCCCGGACAGGGAGGAAACCGGCCTTGCGTTGGCAGAGAGCCGGGTAGGTTCTCGGGGTGTCCCTCCAGGGGCGTTCCCATGTGGCAATAGGATGTTCCTTAGCCTGACCATTTCTTGGAAAATCCAAAGAAGCAATACGCGTCCTGTACGGTTTTAGTTGCATAACCTGCCATGGAATGTGGCGGTAACCTGCTATTGAACATGGTAGCTGTAGTTGGCATACAATAATGGTTGTATGCTGGCTAAGATTAAAATTACACTTTCAAAATTTTTTCTGCACTATGCACTAATAATAATATCAAAATGCTTTTCGCATATAAGCATGTTTGACTATCATAAGGAGAAATCTCCTCTAATTCTATGTTTGCATGGTGTGTGTGGCGGGAGGCCTTATGGTAGTTTCATTTTCCTAAAACCATTGTGGATTTCAAATTTAAAATCTTTTGATTGTCTTTAAAGACAAACCGTTTTTGTTTGCTCACACCAGTCTCATGACCGACTCGAAGTTTATTGTTCCGTTCCTAAACTCTGGGTGCCAATAATTTTCCACATGGACAGGGTAGAGTTTGGTTTTTTAGATAGTTAGGTCTAGTTGATTATTTGGAGCTAATTCAGTCCTTGGATGACTGACCTTGCTTATCTTTGTGCAACCTTGATGGTGGATCGAGCTTGAAGTTTTGGAGGTCTAGCTTTGGAGTTGTAGTATTGGATTTTTGGTGAAGACTTATCTCATATTGTATCGTGTTCCGCTGTACTATGTATTGTATATTCTCTGATATTGATAATTACAATTGTATCAAATTGATGTATCGAATATTGTATTCATGTTGTATCAATGATATCATCTTCTATTTCCGCTGTGTTATTTATCATCTAATGGTGTTGCAAGCTCCGACGATACGAATTTGATATTGTTTGTCAGACATCGAGTTCGGGTCGCTACAAGTAGTATCAGAGCTAGAGGTTAAGTAAGAAATTTAGCTACGGAGTGTAACACATTAGATGGCTTATTAGAGATAGGGTGAAGTATACCCTAGAATGAGTACAACCAGTGGAACCAAAACCCAACTACTTAGTCTATTCTCTTTATCTGTTGTTATTCTCTAGGATATTTCGTCTGAATGCCTAAATTAGTCTTCTTACTATTTATAGATAGTAAGAATGAGTGGAAGAAGAGGATGAGATAGGGGACAGGGAAGTACCACTTAAGCTGGTCAAAGCCCTACAACGACAGATATGTTAGGAAATCTATTCTACGGTTTCGATGATAACAACTATTCAATGGAAATCGTATGTATGTATATATCTATATTTACAGGTAGTTGATGGCCAAAGAGATAGAAACAAGAATCAAAAGGCAAACAAATCAATGGAAGTTGAAATGGAAATGCACAAGACACAAAGAAAGCAAAATATACACTTTCAGACATCTGAGTGCACTTATCAGACGTCTGGATTATTCCTCTGTATTGCCAATCAGTACAAAACAGACGTCTGATAAAAATACCAGACGTCTGATGATATTCTCTGGTTCTATATTTCAGAAGGAATCAGACGTCTGGTATTAAACTCAGACGTCTAAAAGACAACCATACACAAAAATATATATGAAGGGCGAACGTCTGACATATGCTCTCAGACGTCTGATTTTGAATTCGGCAGAGCATTTTCAAACTCCAACTGCCACACTCGAAGGGACACGTCTGCTTCTTCTTATCGCAACTCTTCATCATCATCAGAAGCGACTTTTAGGAGATTAGAACGGATATAACTATACAAGATAACCCTTCATCAGTATAAATAGCATCAGCAATGAAAAGAAATAGATACTTACCTATGCTACTATTTTCTATACTCTAACTTACATCTGTTCTCAAAGCAATCAACTACTTAGACTTTCATATATTCTAGATTACGCGTTCAACACTTTCTAGATAAATATATTGAAAGCACTTGTATTCAACAGTCAACATCAGTGTTATAAGAACACATCTTTGACAAAGAAACACTGCTATTGTAAACTTGTTCCTCCGGGTCAAGTGAGGGTTAGTTAGTGAAAGGAAATTCCGAAGAGGAGCTTCGGGACTGGACGTAGGACGGGAGGTCCGAACCAGTATAAAATCCTGGTGTGATTAGTTTAATTTACTTTACTACTTTTATCTATCTTGTTTTATTGCAGATTACTTATACTTGCACATATATATCACACGATCCACTCATATAGACTAACAATTGGTATCAGAGAAAGGTTTGATCAAAGAACAGTAACACGTTTTTGAATCTTTTTAAATATGGCAAGTATTTTTCAAGAAGGACAATCCACAGCACGACCCCCACTTTTTAATGGCTCTAACTATGCATATTGGTCAACACGTATGAGAATTTTTATGGAAGCTAATGGTCTAGAAATTTGGTCAGCCACTCAAGATAAATATGAAGCACCCACTACTGCTATGAACACTTGGACCGATGCACAAAAAACCTTAGCATCAAACAATGCTAAAGCTATGAATGTTTTATTTTGTTCTTTAGACAAAAATGAATTTTCACGTGTAATGCTATGCACCACTGCATTTGATATTTGGCGTACCTTACAAATTACACATGAAGGTACAACAAAGATCAAACAAACTAAAATTTCAATTTTGCAAAACCAATTCTCATCTTCCAAAATGAAACAAAATGAAACTATAGTAGACATGTATTCTAGATTTCAAAGTATTCAACATGATCTTATGGCATTAGGAGTTAAGTTTACTGATTTTGATTTAGTTTCTCGAATACTCAACTCTTTAACACCTGACTGGGAAAGAAAGGTATTGGCTATAGAAGAGGCTAATGATCTTTCTACACTCAAAGTTGAAGAGTTGATAGGAAATTTGATGTCCTATGAAGCAAATTTGCAAGCACGAAAAGAACTAAAATCGGAAAAGAAGAACATAGCATTTCAGGCAACAAAGAATGATGACTCGGATTTAGATGAAGATGAGATAGCATTCATTGCCAAAAACTATAATAGATTCAAGAAATTTAGAAATATGTCAAAATTTCAAAATGAAGGAAAGTCCAACTCGACAAATCAATCTCATATCAATTGCTATGAATGTGATCAATACGGACACATGAAGAAAGAATGCCCAAAACTCAACAATGATAAAAAGAAGAATAAATTTGAAAAATTCAAGAAGAAGAAAGCGTTCAAAGTAACATGGGATGATTCGGATTCTTCATCATCAGAAAGTGATAGCGATAGTGATGAAGAACAAGCAAATGTGTGTTTTATGGCACGAAACGATGAGGTATGTCCGGAACTTAGCTATGACGAACTATTTGAACTAAGCATGGAATTGGATGATAAATTTAGGCAGGTTAAAAAATTGAATAAAGAATATATAGCTAAAATAAATAGATTAGAAATTGAAGTAGGTATGTTAAAATATGAAAAAATCATTCTAGAAGAAGAACTTGAATTATCTCAAGAAAAATTCAAAAGTAATTTGATAATGAATGAGGCTACCACTATAGAACTTGAAAACACTAAAAAGGCAAACGATAATTTTTTGAAAGAAAATACCGACCTTAAAAATAATATTGAATTGTTTAAAATTGAAAATGTGGAACTAAAAGAAAAGCTAGATAAGATTACAAATAATATGTCAAAATTTAATAAAGGAAAACAAGATTTGAAAAACCTTATAAAAATATCAAAACCATTAAGCAACAAAAATGGAATAGGTTTTAAAAATTCTTCTAAACAAAAAGAAAAAGTTGCAAAAAATCTTAGTTATAAAAAAACTAAAAGTTTACCTAAGTCTACATTTAATACCAAAATTATAAAATTTGGATTCCTAAAACAAATAATCATTTAATTAGACAAAAGTATATCAATAATTATATGGAGAATGTGGTCTATAATAAAAATTATATTTATAAAGGTACCAAACCATCTTGGGTATGGCTACCTTCTCCTAACAAATAGGACCCTAATAATATATGGGTACCAATTGAAACATCTTTTATTTTGCAGGTACCCAAAATAAAAAAATAAAGAGAAATGGATACTAGATAGTGACTTCTCTAAACATATGACCGGAAATTCAAAGATGTTATCAAATATATCATACATTGATGGTGGAACGGTAACATTTAGAGACAATTCAAAAGGATACGTCGTGGGCATTGGAGAAGTCATCAACTCTGGTATATCAAATTCTCCTATTATTACAAATGTTTTATTAATAAAAAATCTAAAACACAACTTACTAAGCATTAGTCAATTATGCGATAAAGGTTTTTAAATAAATTTTGAAAAAGATAAATGTAAATATTTTAGATAATAACAAACAACTCATTTTTGAAGGATTCAGAAACAAAAATATTTATGTATTAAACATGAATATAAATAAAAATTCAAACTTATGCTTAACCGCCAAACATGATGATCCATGGTTATGGCATAAACGATTCTGTCATATCAACTTTAAAAATATTAATAAGTTAGCAAAATATGAACTAGTAAGGGGATTACCTAGAATAAATTTCAAAGTAGAAAATTTATGTGATGATTGTCAAATTCGAAAACTAAAGAAAAGCTCGTTTAAATCTAAAAATAATATTTCTACAAAACAACCGTTAGAACTGTTACACTTAGATTTATTTGGCCCTACACAAATTCGGTCTATAAATCACAACAAATATGTCTTTGTGATAGTTGATGATTTTTCAAGATATACATGGACTTTGTTTTTAAAACATAAAAGTGATACTTTTGGAATGTTTAAAATTTTTGCTAAAAGAATTAAAGCACAAATGAACTTAAAAATTAAAAATATCCGAAGTGATCATGGAGGAGAATTCGAAAATGATCTTTTTACAAATTTTTGTAATAAAAAAGGAATAACTCACAATTTTTCTTTTCCTCGCACACCGCAACCAAATGCTGTCGTAGAAAGAAAAAATCGCACATTACAAGAATGTGCACGAACATTACTAAATAGTAGTGGTTTACCAAAACACTTTTGGGATGAAGCTATTGCGACATCTTGTTATGTATTAAATCGTGTGACAATACGTCCTATGACTAAACAAACGTGTTTTGAAATATTATTTGGTAAAAAACCTAAGGTATCATACTTTAAAACTTTCGGGTCAAAATGTTTTATTTTAAATACAAAAGATAACTTAGGTAAATTTGATCCAAAAGCTGATGAAGGTATCTTTATTGGATAGCCGGATCGGAGTAAAGCCTATAGAATTTTTAATAAAAGAACTAATACCGTTGAAGAAAGTTTACACGTTTCGTTCGATGAAAATCTTTGTAATCTTAAAACTAACGATGAAGAAGAAAATATTCCACTAATAAATCCAACAAATACCGTTAATAATGACATAAATATTGAAAATAATACTCTCGTATCACCTCCTAGAATTCTTAAAAATCATCCAATAGATAATATTATTGGAGACCTTAATACAAGAGTAACTAGAAATCATCTCAATCATGTAAGCCATATAGCATTTGTGTCAAACTTTGAACCAAAAAATTATAAAGAAGCATCAAATGATAATTTTTGGATAATAGCTATGCAAGAAGATAAATCAATTCGAACGTAATAACGTATGGGAATTAGTACCACGACCTAAAGATCAATCGGTAATAGGAACAAAATGGATATTTAAGAACAAAACCGATGAAAACGAAGATATTATTAGAAATAAAGCACGATTAGTTGCTCAAAGCTACAATCAAGAAGAAGGAATAGATTATGATGAAACCTTTGCTCCAGTAGCAAGATTGGAGGCCATTCGTACATTACTCGCTTTTGCAACATATAATAATTTTAAACTATTTCAAATGGATGTCAAAAGTGCTTTTTTAAATGGATTTATCAAAGAAAATGTATATGTAGAACAACCACCACTATTTGTTCATGAAAAATATCCTGATCACGTATATAAATTACACAAAGCTTTATATGGATTAAAACAAGCCCCACGAGCTTGGTATGAACGTCTTAAAAATCATCTTATTACATCAGGTTTTCAAATAGGCAAAATTGATACAACTTTGTTTATTAAAAGGGAAAATAATGATATTTTAGTAGTGCAAATCTATGTCGATGACATCATTTTTGGCTCAACTAATGAATATTTATGCAACCAATTTTCAAATATTATGTAAAGTGAATTTGAAATGTCCCACATGGGAGAATTAATTTTTTTCTTAGGTTTACAAATAAAACAACTTGATAATGGAATTTTTATTCATCAAGAAAAATATTATAATAATTTATTAAATCGTTTTGAAATGAATAAAACCTCAAGTAAACCAACTCCAATGAGTACCACTGCTAACTTAGAAAAAGATGAAAACGGAAAAGATTTTGATGAAAAGAAATATCGTAGCATGATTAGTTCTCTTCTCTATTTAACGGCTAGTCGACCTGATATTATGATGAGTGTATGTCTTTGTGCTCGATTTCAAGCCAAACCAAAAGAGTCACATCTAAGAGCAGTTAAGCGAATTTTACGTTATCTTTCTAGTACTAAAGATTATGGGTTATTCTACCCTAAAGGATCCTCATTTGAACTTATCTCATATAGTGATGCGGATTTCGGAGGATGTAAAACAGATCGTAAAAGTACTAGTGCAACTTGTCATTTTATCGGACAATCATTAGTTTCTTGGTTTAGCAAAAAACAAAATTGCGTTTCCTTATCAACTTGCGAAGCCGAATACATCTCCGCAGCACTAGCATGTGCTCAAGTAATATACATGCAACAAACACTAACAGATTTCGGTAAACCTATCATTAAGTCTCCAATTTATTGTGATAACACAAGTGTAATTAATCTGTCCAAAAACCCAATTAATCACTCAAGAACCAAACATATAGATATACGACATCATTTTCTACGAGACAATGTTGAAAAAGGAACCATTTCATTGGAATACGTTAGTACCGAAAATCAAGTAGCCGACATTTTTACTAAACCGTTAAATGAACAAACTTTTTCTAAGCTTCGACGAAGTTTAGGAATTTGTTCACTGAATGATCTTTTTCCTTAATACATTATCTATAAAAAATTTAAATCTACATTTAGTTACCAAAATATTGACCACAAGATATATTATTGATTTCTGCACTTCTAAGGTGTTCAGAAAAATAATAACCACAAGTTAGGATATTTATTTCCGCACCTTTAAAATTCTTTAATTTGTCTATATTTACATACTTTCCAAATTATAAATATAGCCAAATAGAACAACTTTATTCAACCAATTTATATATATATATATATATATAAATGTCTTCTCCAGATTCCTATATATCCATCTCCGTATCAACACCCTCGACGGATAGCGTAGTTGATACACCACAACAACTCCCAACGCCTACCCCAAAGCAAGAATCAACTCATAGGTGGTCTTCGTATCGCACAGGTTTTACACCAGATAATAAGAAAGCTAAAAAATCTTTGTTTACGTCTCCTAACACAAAGGAGAAAATCAATGAAATCCATCATTACCAAAAACAACAGATGGATCTTCAACAGGAACTTTATTTCGTACAAAAAGTTACGGCACTGAGGTTAAACTTTCTCGAGCAAGTTGCAATGAAGTTTTGTTCATCACGAAAGAAAGATGTTCATGAACCACTTCCAAAACCTTGTAGTTCATTGGATCCATCTTCTTTGTATCGTACTCCTTCAGACCCTTCACCTACATGATATTCTGACTCTCCACGAACACACGAACGTGTAAATATAAGGTCTCCAATTCAACCATGAAATGATGATGAATCAAGAAATCCTAAAACTCCGTCTCCATCTAAATAAATTATTTATATTCATTGATGTATGAATCTATAAGTATACATGTTTTATAACAATAAGGAAATTTATTATTTACGTTCAAATAATATTTCTATCATTTTTTGTCAATTTACAAAATTCAGACTTCTGCCAACAGCTACCAGACGTCTGGAATGATAACCAGACGTCTGTATAAGTCCTCTGTTTCAATCTCAAACCAAAACAGACGTCTGCTTTAAACTTCAGACGTCTGTAATTGTTCTCTGCTTCATAATATTATACGCAACCAGACATCTTAATAAAGATCTCAGACGTCTGTTTTTACCTACTGGACAAAAATTAGGGCAAACCAGACGTCTTATTACTTATTCAGATGTTTGGTTCCCAATCGACCCTATAAAATCGATCACGTTAACGTCATTTTTTTTATCCCAAAACCCTTTTTTTTCCACCATCTTCTCAAATAAACTTCTTTCCTCCAAAATCATACAGCATTTTTTTAAAACAACAATGCCGCCTCGTATAAAAAATCCTACTAAAAAGAGAAAGCAAGATCAACCAACAACATCTTCACATCCGCAAGTTTGTTCGGATGATCAAATCGAACGTTGGATGAATAGAGCTCCTCATTCTCTAAAAGGGTACGAAGAGATTCAAAAAAAGAAACTTCACACAGGTCCCTTCTACAATTTACTAAAATTTCCTATGTATGACCTAGATGAATTGTGTGAAACAGCCGGTTTAGATACCCTGATTTCTTTTCAAACAAACGATATTCAAACTGACCAATTAGCCATCTTCTTATTCTACTCAAATTTAGATAGCACCGCAGTTTGGAATACTGAGAATGTAGAAAATTGGATTTGGTCCAGTGTATATGGAAACACAATTCGATTAACCCCTGGCTTAATAGGTCGAACACTTGGTTGCTCTGACACCGGGGAAGACCTGTATAACATTCCCGATATGAGATTTAAGCCTAGGAATAGTGTTACACATCAAATTTGGGAAGATAATATGCCGAAATTTGCTTCCAAGTATTTATGCCCGAAGGCTCGACTACTTACAAGGATGATAATAAACACCATTATTCCACGATTAGTAGTCGTGAGCAAATCACAGAAATGGAGCATAAAGCATTGTATGCTATATTTAGTCGGACAAGAGTGAATTGGGAAAAATTTATTTTCGATGAGCTTAAAAAATTTTGGAATCGCTCTCGACCATCCATTATTTACCCGACTTATATTATGCGACTTCTTCGGGCTAATAACATTCAATCATATTTATCAACATTCGAAGAAATTTCACCCAAATATGCTTCAACAAAATTCTTCTCCTTGATGCACTTTCCCGAAATTCCCCTGGAATTCATGACATTTGAGGATTGGACGCGCAATCGACAATCTCGTCATATTGAGCCACCTCCTCCACCACCCATGATACCTTCTCAAGGAGAAGAACAAAAAGAAGCAACTCCTCCTCCTCCTCAACCTTTTAATTACCCGGGACAAGAGGATATTATGGAGACTCGACTAGAAACAGAACCAAATGAAAGTATTCGAGATCTCACACTTCGAAATCAACACATACTGTCCCAAAATCAAAAACACTTGGCTAAGCGAATTGACAACCTTGAAGTATCATTTGCTACTTGCCTAGCCACAGTTGAAGATTCCCTTTCAACTGCTTTGACAGTGCTGAAAGAGGTATTACAACGGGTTCGTGGTCCAACTCCACCCTCTGAGGATTGGCCAACTCCCGTTCCTTCCCCTCCTATAAAGCACTGTAAATTATTCGACGATGATCCTCCAAAGGAAGCTATGATATCTCCTTCAAAAACTAGTACTTCTACAAAAGAGGATCAAAACAAGGATGATACAAATCAAGCTTCGCCAAAGGAAGGTGATCCAAAACTATCTTCACCAAAACAAGATGACCAAAATCAATCCTCTCCGAAATAAATTTAAGTTTACTTTTGTAGCTTTTGTGTACTTTTGTAATATAACAATGCATGTAATCCTTTTCTTATTAATGAATATTTTTTTGCCATATTGGCTTATTTGTTAAAAATTCTTTTTCATAATGTCAAAGGGGGAGAAATATTAATATTCTCACAACATAATATAAGCATATATTCAGGGGGAGATTTCAAATCTATATATAAGTACATTGAATAAGTTGTCATCATCAAAAAGGGGGAGATTGTTAGTGATGTGCACGTAAATATGCATATTTTTACCACCATATTTATTCTATTTGAATTAAATAAATGATCATATCGGGTATTTTAACTTGTTTAAACCAAAAATTCAAATTATTCCAAATTGTCACATATTCATCTTCATATATGGGCAAAACGGTCATTTGTGTGCATATATTTCTTTGAGAAAAATTAATTGAAAATTTGTATATATTTTTGTAGGAATTTGATCTCAAATAGAAGTGGTTTCATGAAGATATGCATGCACAAAATTAATACAAAGGAATGAAGATGGAAATAATTCAAGTGAAGAACATGGAGGACCCTACCTACCCACCTACCTTAATGTGCAAATTAAAGGCTAATGCACATGCTTTTGGACTTAATAGCTTCATGTACATTTAAGTGGGGGATTATTAAAGCTAATGATAACTTGGCCACCACACTTCCTCTAAGGGCATTTTGGGTACTCCCCAAAAATATGCATTAGGGTTTCATACTTGTATAAATACCCCTTATGTTTCATGTAACCATCTCTTCTCTTAGTTAGTTAGTTTTAGTTTAGAAAATAAATCAAAGCTCTCTTTCTTTCCATGGCTATTTAGCCATTTTATTTCACGTAATTTTCTTTTCTTTTATGCAATGTTAATTCTCTTTTATTTACATGCTTCTTCTCTTCTTATGTAATAGTGTAGATCTACCTTTATGCAATTAGATTAGTTGTCTTTTCCATTAGATTTCATTTTCCTTTCTTTATGATTTCATGTTGCTGTCTACATTTGTTGATTTGATAACAAATATGAGAGCTTAATCCCTACAATTTAGGGGTAATGAAGCTCTCTAGTATGTAGATGCAACATTTTGATGTTTATACTCTCTTTTTGTGCTTTAATGGAAACACTTGAAGTGGTTTAATGATGTTGTTTAGCTTTGAATTTGATAGTCTATATTGTTCATAACAAATAGGCTATGCTTAAACAAACATAACACAAATTGTCTCTTCATCTAAATATGATTATGGCAAAGAAGTGAATGTTGAAATTGAAATTTGATAGCCTATATTTCTAAACAATAGTTAATAGGCTATGCTTAAAATAGATTTTTATTTCAACTTGTTGTCATATTTCATGAAAGTTAAATGTGTATTAGTGGTTGTGTTATAGTTTGATGGTTTATATTGAGCTAATTAATAGCACAAATATACCATACTTATAATAAGCACATCAACTAATTCACTAATGACAAGAAAAGAGAGATCATAACTTCATTTTGTTGATTTATGTGATCTAGAGAGTGGAAATTGCCTCTAAATTGTCTTAACACTCTCATATTTTTATCTATTTTCTTTTGTCATTTTTCTTCTTTTTTTAGTTAATCACTCTTCCAACTTTGGTTAATTTGATTGAGTAGAATTTTAAAATCATCAATTCCCTGCGGATCGACCGTATTCGCCACGTGCTACATTCGTACACCGTGCGCTTGCGGTTATATTTTAATTTAAATTCGTTCGACGGTTTTCTAAACCGATAGAATTTCCGTCGACGAACAAGTTTTTGGCGCCGTTGCCGGGGAATTGATTCGATTTTGATTTTCTATTCTTCGAATTATTGTTCTTTGATTTATGTGTGTTTTGTTTGTTTTGTGTGTGTTGTGTTAAAAAAAATATATTGTTTGTGTGTTTGGCTTTTGTGTGCATTTGTTGTGTTGCATTTTGATATTAAAAAAAAATCTTTTTATTTCATTTTCATCTTGATTTTACAAATTTCAACTTTGTTTTTACAAAATCTCATCCTCATTTTACATTTCTGTGCAACTTCCTGTGCACTTCTGTGCACACTGCCTTCACATCCACAACCCTCTTCTTTACATCTCCGACATCACTCAACTACCACCATCTTCACTTCCAAACAAACAGCAGCACTTCACAACTCAGCCTTAACCCCACTGTCCATCCTTCAACCATCTGTAAATACACATTTCACCCCCTGTATCTGTCATTGTGCAACTTACTGCACATTACCATTCAAACTGCATACAAGCCACAACACTGCTGTCACTCCATACTTCATACTAACCGACCATTCACTCCAACCACAGCCATACACCCCAGAAGCCATTGCACTTCTACAATTCAAATCCTCGGCCACCACTTCTACAATCAGTAACAACCATCAGACTCTACAGTTCCACCACTTCATCACCAACACTTCCCCTACATACTTCTAAACTCCCTGTCATTTTGTCTGCAATGCCATACAATCATTCCTCTACAACCCAAACCATTGTCACTCCAAAATCATCATCCACCGGGACTTTCACCACCTTGCCACTGACCCGTTACTTCTCAAAGCAATTTGCTCCTCTACAATAAACTACTGCACACTCCCCATTTCAATTGCCACAAACATCACAACCATCACAACCATCTACCCACTGTTCTACTTCCTGCAGTTCTACAACTCCTCCAATTTAACCTGACATACTCACCCTCCTCCTAACACCTCTACATCAGACCCTACCACATCATCTTACAACTACAACCGACTGCAACTCTGCAGCTTCAAACAGCTCATCCATCCACAAATTCAACCCCTCTCAACCACCATATTGCTTACAATAGCATACAACCCCTACTTCCTTCCTTCCTCCAAACTGCACTCCCCCACAACAGCAGTCAAACACACCAGACAATTACCACCTCAAACAATTTGCTTGTGCCATTCTTCAACTCGCCTTCCATCTCCATCAACATTTATCAGTCAACCCTCACTACTACACTCCCTTGACCATCAGCAGTGCACCACAACAAATAAACTCCACTGTCTTCAAGTGCCCACTGCCCACTGCTTTCACTTCTAGCTTCAACTTCACTTCAAGCTTGAACTGCTAGCAACTCCTCCATTCTCAAACATTCCATATCCCTTACTACTAACTCACAACAACAACATCCCCGTCCCCGAATCCAACTACAACTGCTACAAAATCGCCTTGCGAAACCACCCACAATCGACACCAAATCACGCGCCTGAAATCACACTGCTATTATTTTCGCATTTCCTTTTGTGTATTTGTTTCGTGAATTAGAATTGGATGTTGTTTAGAAAGAGGCGAATTGGAATTCGATTGTTTCTTTCAATTCTGAATACAAGAGGAAGAAGATTTAAATTCGTTTTCATTCAATTTTAAAAGACACCGACCATTGTTTATTCCTACAGACAAGTTGGATTAAGTTTTTTAGTGGGCTCGTGGAATGGGCTGGATATTTTCTTAAAAAAAATAGAGGTTGCTTTGTTTTGTTTTGTTGATTTGTGATTATTCTTTTGTTTTGTGCTTTGTTTGACTGTCCAAAAAAAACAAGGCTTTCATTGTTTTGTAAAAAAAAAAAATTTTTTTTTAAGTAAAACCCTACTTTTAAGTTTCCTTTCAAAAAAAAAAAAATTGTTGTATGTATATCTTGTTTTTATATTTCAGGTTGCCAAAGCAGAAGGAGAAGAACGCTTGCCAAAAATAATTGCTTCACTTCGCTTGCCAAAAAAAAAACTTCTAACTTATTTATAATTTTCTTTTTATTTGCCTTGCATTGTATATATCTATTGTTTTTTGTCTTGCATCATTGGTTGTTTGCATTTTCATTTTAAAAAAAAACAAAAATTCAAAAACAAAAACAAAAATTCATTCGTAGTTGCATTGTTAATACACGTTTAATTTCTGCTTTGCATTTCGTTCTAGGATTTCGTTTAGTAATAACGGTTAGACATCGATAGCTCTTAATTGTATATTGACAATTTGTCTTCTTTGAACAATGTAATTTCTTGGTGTCTAGGCTACGGCAGAGCAATAATCAGTTGTAAATATTACGGTGATTCGTAAATATTATACTGAATTGTTTCTCTGAAGGTACTTAAACCTTCGGCTGCATTGCTACGGTGATTCGTGGTGCACCGATAAATCCTGCACGTTACCTGGCTGAGAACTATCTTGTTTATTTAAGAAAGTTTGTGATTATACAATTTTGGGTTAACTTAGGATAAATCATTTGTAATTAGACCCCTGCATTCATTTAGTTGCATTAGTTCATGCATATTAAAAAAAAAATCAAAATTCAAAACTAAAAAATTGTAAATATTCCTTTTCCTTTGAAATTTTTAAATCCTTTTCTTTGAAATTTCAAAAAAATCCAAAAAAAATTTAGAAAAACCAAAATTCAAAAAAAAAATTGAAAAATAAAAACAAAACAAAAATCGATTTCCCTTTTCAAAAATAAATTTTCTTTGTAAATATTTTTAGTTCATAAAAAAAACATTCTTGAAAATGTCTGAATATCCATATCCACTTGAATTTTACAATAGTTGTGAAAATCAATATAATCCATATGATTTCAGTCCAAATTCGTATGGATATTTTAACAACAACTATTTTGTAAATAATTCAAATTTCGAACAACAAAATTTTCAAAACGATGACCAAGCTTCAAATCTTGAAAATAGTATTTCATCTTTACTTGAAATCGCTACACGACAAAATCAAGAGATAAATGAGTGGTGCAATTCATATTTGTGCTATAACTCGAATCAAGGTTTTCAAAATAATCAAAATTTGAATTCACTTCAAAATTCAAATGATTTCGAGTGTAACCCATGCCAATTCAATTTCGAGTTTCAAGATGAATTTCAAAATAAAGAAGAAAATGTAAATCAATTTTCAAATAATTTTGGCAATGGGAATTGTTTCAATAATGATACGATCGAAAACTTTGGTTATCAACAAATTCAAAATGAAAGTTTTCAAATTAATAACCATGAATTTGATTTTGTTGACCAAATGGAAAAAGATAACGGGGATCTATTACTTGAAAAATACAAAAAAATTCTTGAAAATCATAATCAAATCTCAACTTGCGAAGAATCAAATAATAATCTACCGTTTATCGAAATTGACAATTCTTGTTCTCAACAAGTCCAAATCGAAAATTTTCAAGTTAATAATTACAAATTTGACTTTGTTGAGCAAATGAATGAAATTTATGATGATCACATAAATTTGTTGATTAAAACATTGGAAAATTTTCGTGAGAAACAAAATCAAATTTCAATGTGTGACGAGTCAAACGATAATCCATCTTTTACCCAAATCGATGATTTTCAAATGACAACTTTTGAAATTGATAATGACAATCTTAATCAAGTTGTTGAAAATACGGTAATTAAGTTGCATTTCAATTCTTTTAAGGGTGCGAAATTCGATTAAACTTCGATCTTCCTTTTTCTGAAAACTTGAATACGACAACTTTGAATTTTAAACTCCATTTACACGATGAAGTTGTTGATAATCCAACAAAGGAAGTCGAATTTAATGAACATGAGTTTTATGGACTTTTTGAAAATGAGTTGTTGAATTCTAAAGGGGAAAATTTCGATCACCGTTTTGATTTTGAAATCGATAATTTTGAAGAAGTTTTCAATGATAAGTTTGAACTTCAATTTGGTGAAAATAAACTTGAATTTCAATCAATTGTTTTATCAACCCCAAAAATCATCGAAAATAAAACAACTCATACGATTTTCAATAAAATGACTTTCGTTTTTCCAAATCCACACTCAACTTCGAAATCTTTTACGATTTGGTTTTACGAGCTTAAGCTGTGTCTCGTATACTCGACGAGACAAATGAATCGGTTTTTGGAAGACCGTTTCATTTACTTTTTGACAATATACTTTCTGATCTCGTGTAAATACCGTTCGTTTTCATGTAAATAATAATAAACATCCCTTTCACTTGGGTTGACTGTGGGGACACAGTCAAAATCAAGTGTGGGGGGGAGACTCATCTTCATATTTTTTTCATGGTTTATTTTTACTTTAAAATCACAAAAAAAAATTTTAAAAATCCCAAAAAGAAATTTTCTTTTGATTTATTTTTAAAAGAAACACTATAAGATAAATATATGGCTTTGGTTTATTAAATTGAAATTTTTGGAAATTTATTTGTCTAAACAAAAATAAAAATGAAATTTGATTACAAATAATAATGGTTTAACTAGTATATAGGAAGATTCATACGTGTTAATTATGAAGTACATCCTAATTGAAAATCTTTGTTTTAAAAAGTGTTTGATTTAAAGTAAAGGATATAACATTTTTTTTGTCTTCTAAGTTAAATGGTGCTAAGATGATTTTGCAAAACTCCCTCTCAAAAAAATATAAAAATAAAAAATAATAACATCCAAGTATTCACTCTCATTTAAAAGTCCTCACGGTTATGCATGGGTGATTACTTGGAATTTTTGATTATGTGATTTCATACTCATTTAAAAGTCCTCACGGTTATGATGTATGGAACACATGTAAAGAAAAAAAAAGACGTAATAAAAACCACCTACGGTCGATAGTGTATGCATGAAAGTGTGTGCACTCGCCATGCTCTGTACTCCCCTCACATAAGCCCGAAAGGCAGTGCATGGGTGGTATATCTGGCCTCAGTTTATCTGAGCTAGGTGAGTAATTTTTCTTGCAAATAATGAGGGAGCAAGCAATTGAAATTCTAGCACTATTTTTACTTATTTGATTTGATTTGTTATTGAAAAGAAATGAAAATACCACTTTGATAAATTTTGATAATCAACTAAGGATCCATTTTATAATTACACTTTGTTATCAACCGAAACAACAAATTAAACTATTGTCTATTTGTTACGATAACTTGATTTTTGCTAAAAATTTGACAAGTAATTGACTTAAATTTTCAAGATAATGACCAAAACCAATATTTAACTTATCTGTGTCGATTTAAAAATAAATCCTTAATTTTGTAAATATTTCAAAAACTTGCATTCATCTCTTTGTAAATAAATCTTGCATTTGTAAATATTTTCATCCTGCATTTGGATTTTGTGGGCAGTATCAGCTGAAAATCCTCACGAGACAACACTCGTCCTACTGGGGACACCCAGAGGTTTAACGGCTTGTTGCATATGCTCAATGCAATCGTGCTCCCTACGAAAATGGATTTATCTTGGTTTTTCCTTTATTCGAGGACGAATAAAAAGATAAGTGTGGGGGTATTTGATGTGCACGTAAATATGCATATTTTTACCACCATATTTATTCTATTTGAATTAAATAAATGATCATATCGGGTATTTTAACTTGTTTAAACCAAAAATTCAAATTATTCCAAATTGTCACATATTCATCTTCATATATGGGCAAAACGGTCATTTGTGTGCATATATTTCTTTGAGAAAAATTAATTGAAAATTTGTATATATTTTTGTAGGAATTTGATCTCAAATAGAAGTGGTTTCATGAAGATATGCATGCACAAAATTAATACAAAGGAATGAAGATGGAAATAATTCAAGTGAAGAACATGGAGGACCCTACCTACCCACCTACCTTAATGTGCAAATTAAAGGCTAATGCACATGCTTTTGGACTTAATAGCTTCATGTACATTTAAGTGGGGGATTATTAAAGCTAATGATAACTTGTCCACCACACTTCCTCTAAGGGCATTTTGAGTACTCCCCAAAAATATGCATTAGGGTTTCATACTTGTATAAATACCCCTTATGTTTCATGTAACCATCTCTTCTCTTAGTTAGTTAGTTTTAGTTTAGAAAATAAATCAAAGCTCTCTTTCTTTCCATGGCTACTTAGCCATTTTATTTCATGTAATTTTATTTTCTTTTATGCAATGTTAATTCTCTTTTATTTACATGCTTCTTCTCTTCTTATGTAATAGTGTAGATCTACCTTTATGCAATTAGATTAGTTGTCTTTTCCATTAGATTTCATTTTCCTTTCTTTTTGATTTCATGTTGCTTTCTACATTTGTTGATTTGATAACAAATATGAGAGCTTAATCCCTACAATTTAGGGGTAATGAAGCTCTCTAGTATGTAGATGCAACATTTTGATGTTTATACTCTCTTTTTGTGCTTTAATGGAAACACTTGAAGTGGTTTAATGATGTTGTTTAGCTTTGAATTTGATAGTCTATGTTGTTCATAACAAATAGGCTATGCTTAAACAAACATAACACAAATTGTCTCTTCATCTAAATATGATTATGGCAAAGAAGTGAATGTTGAAATTGAAACTTGATAGCCTATATTTCTAAACAATAGTTAATAGGCTATGCTTAAAATAGATTTTTATTTCAACTTGTTGTCATATTTCATGAAAGTTAAATGTGTATTAGTGGTTGTGTTATAGTTTGATGGTTTATATTGAGCTAACTAATAGCACAAATATACCATACTTATAATAAGCACATCAACTAATTCACTAATGACAAGAAAAGAGAGATCATAACTTCATTTTGTTGATTTATGTGATCTAGAGAGTGGAAATTGCCTCTAAATTGTCTTAACACTCTCATATTTTTATCTATTTTCTTTTGTCATTTTTCTTCTTTTTTTAGTTAATCACTCTTCCAACTTTGGTTAATTTGATTGAGTAGAATTTTAAAATCATCAATTCCCTGCGGATCGACCCGTATTCGCCACGTGCTACATTCGTACACCGTGCGCTTGCGGTTATATTTTAATTTAAATTCGTTCGACGGTTTTCTAAACCGATAGAATTTCCGTCGACGAACAGTTAGGAAATCTATTCTACGGTTTCGATGATAACAACTATACAATGGAAATCGTATGTATGTATATATCTATATTTACAGGTAGTTGATGACCAAAGAGATAGAAACAAGAATCAAAAGGCAAACAAATCAATGGAAGTTGAAATGAAAATGCACAAGACACAAAGAAAGCAAAATATACACTTTCAGACGTCTGAGTGCACTTATCAGACGTCTAGATTATTCCTCTGTATTGCCAATCAGTACAAAACAGACGTCTGATAAAAATACCAGACGTCTGATGATATTCTCTGGTTCTATATTTCAGAAGGAATCAGACGTCTGGTATTAAACTCAGACGTCTGAAAGACAACCATACACAAAAATATATATGAAGGGAAGACGTCTGACACATGCTCTCAGACGTCTGATTTTGAATTCAGCAGAGCATTTTCAAACTCCAACTGCCACACTCGAAGGGACACGTCTGCTTCTTCTTATCGCAACTCTTCATCATCATCAGAAGCGACTTTTAGGAGATTACAACGGATACAACTATACAAGATAACCCTTCATCAGTATAAATAGCATCAGCAATGCAAAGAAATAGATACTTACCTATGCTACTATTTTCTATACTCTAACTTATATCTGTTCTCAAAGCAATCAACTACTTAGACTTTCATATATTCTAGATTACGCATTCAACACTTTCTAGATAAATATATTGAAAGCACTTGTATTCAACAGTCAACATCAGTGTTATAAGAACACATCTTTGACAAATAAACTCTGCTATTGTAAACATGTTCCTCCGGGTCAAGTGAGGGTTAGTTAGTGAAAGGAAATTCCGAAGAGGAGCTTCGAGACTGGACGTAGGACGAGAGGTCCGAACCAGTATAAAATCCTAGTGTGATTAGTTTAATTTACTTTACTACTTTTATCTATCTTGTTTTACTGCAGATTACTTATACTTGCACATATATATCACACGATCCACTCATATAGACTAACAAGATATTCCTATTCAATCTCAATCAAATTTGGAAGATATGTATCGAAGCTTTTCTAGACTTGGTGGAAAGCCATTCACAGGCAAAGAAACCGTTATTGAAGCACAAGCCTGGATTCGATCGTGCGAAAGGATTTTCAAGGGACTAAAATTAGATGATGATCAGATGCAATTGATAGCTTCTTGGCAACTGCAGGAAGAGGCTTTAATTTGGTGGGAAATAATTACATTGGATGAGTCGGAGGATGAATTTACTTGGAGCCGTTTCAAAGAAGTGTTCGAGCAGCGATATATGCCGTCTGCTGGAATCTCTAGAATGTACCAAGAGTTTATAGATTTGAAGCAAGGTAGTTTATCATTTGAGGAATACTTGAACAAATTCAATGAATTATCTCGATTTGGTCCAGAATTGGTAAATACACCGTTAAGGAAGAATGAAAAGTTCATTCGGGGAATGAACAAGGAGTTTCAGGAGAGAATGACTACTCACGTTAAGGAATCTTTTTCTGAATTAATTGATATGGGCTATAGATAAGATACTCTGGATAAGCAAAAAGATCCAGAGGAGAATGTAGATACAAGTAATCTGAATTGAAGAAAAAAGAAATTTGGCGGAAAGAAACAGAGGAAAGATAAAGGAAAGAAGAATATACAGAGGAAAAAGGTGAAAGATGTTACTTATTTCAACTACTTGGAGAAAGGCCATTACTTGAACAATTGTAAGAATCCCATGAAACAAGGAATGAGAGAGCCATTTATGAAGCCAGAACAGGAATTTAGGGAATGTTTTTACTGCCACAAGTTGGGACATAGGATCATGAATTGCCCAATACTGAAGCAAGCTCAAGTAGTGAGAGTGTATGCAATCAATGGCGATTCTTCAACCTCAAAAAGCTAATTAAGGAAAAGAAATTTTATAAAGTAACCTTCTCGTTTACAATTAAATTGTTCAAGCTTTGTTCGACATGAGAACTACCCTTAGTTTTCTTCCTTAGCAACTCGTAAATGAGTTAAATCTTGAATCTAAGATCGTAGTCGAATATATTTCTGTCCATTTCATTGGGTTTCGATATATTCTACGAATGGTTAGTTATCCCTTCAAACTAACCAACATCCCTGTAAACTTCATAGATCAGATAACCCAATTGTTTTGTAGTTGATTGAGTTTGTCCTCATATCTATTGTTGATATTCTGATTTGGTAAGCCAAATGGAGAATGAACATTCGGTTTGATTTGGAAAGATATTTCTCTATCTTTCACCTATCTTTGTTTTCTCCTTGGCAAATTTCGGGGATGAAATTTCTTAAGGGCGGAATCTGTAACGATCCCAGTTTAAAGACGAATTTAAATTTTTAATTAAATTAAATTTTTGGGTTAAATTATGGATTTTTTTGAATTTTTCAAATTTAGTAAGAGATACATACTTATTTGTTTTAGAATTTGGATTTGAAACTTAAAATAAATATTTTCAATTAAATTGGATTATAAATAAATTTTGATTTGGAAATACAAAATGAATTGGATTTAAAAATTATACTTTGGAAAAGAATGATATGTATGATTATTTATTAAAGGCATAAATTGTGTTTTAATTCATTTTCTTTAAAAGGTTATAAAGTATAAAATAAAAATATATGTTATAAATTTAATACTTGATAGTCAAACTATAAATAGAAGTAAAAGTCAAGAATTTATGTTAATAAATTATATGGTCATATAGCAACATAAGATAAACTATAAATAACAAAATATAATAACAACAAATGAAACACATATAGGATTGTATGTGAATTAGGCAAGCAAGAAATAAATAAAACAAAGTGTTATGTACATACAAAGAAGAAGAAAAGAACAAGAATCAAGAAAAATTATCTATAAAACACAAAGGCTTATAAAAGAAGATAATGAAACAAAAGAAAATATCTACAAAACAAAACAAATAGCATAAGTTGTAGACAAATTAGGGGACATATGAATTCATTTCCATCATCTCAGCCGAAATAATTATTATTTCATTTCAGTAACAAATAAAAATCTTTATTCAACTAAAAGAAGAAAGAAAACATCTCTGACCAAAGGAAACTCAATACCCAAGATAACACCTATTTATGCAGATTGTTATTTTCTATATATATATGTACACCATTCTTTTTGTATTCCAGTTCGTCAATAACCCAGTATACCAGAAAAAGAAAAAATAATAATAAGAAACATCATTCAATTCAAAGAAAGCAAAACAGGGTTAAAAGAAAATCAAAACAGCAGCCTTCAAACAACAGTTTCTCTTTGTTCTTTTCTGCTTTCAAGTGAACCATGTGAGAAAATCCCCTTAACCCTGTCATATTTCTAAGTGTTGAATTTATATTTGAAGTCATGATGCATATATGCTTGTGTGATTTTGTGAAAATGCCTGTATATATGTAGTTTGTGTGTGTTCATGACTATACATGCCTCTGTTTAGAATTTACAGATATAGTTAAATATCAAAACTCAAGAATCTCACACCTAAATCCCTATTACAGTTTGATGTTTGAACAAAGTAGGACCTAAACATCAAGATTTAAATTTTAAAAATATTTTTAAGTATTAGAAATAATTGGATTTACTGGGGAATGTTAAAATACAGTAAAGATCAAATTTTGTTTAAAACTTGATAGAGTAAAATTCGAGTTTTGATTACTTGATCCTGTTTGTCTTGATAAGCCATGAATTTTAAGATCTAAGTCAAGATTTTTAATTACCTATTCAATGAGTAATTTGTAGATGAACGTGACACAAGTTTTTATGGAATTCTGATGATCGGCGACTTATTCCATCACGTGATCGTGGCAGTAGCTAGTATGAAGTTCTGGGATTATTAGAAAATTCTTGGATAACTTTATAATTCGTTGTGGTGATCGAAAATTGTCAATTTAGGTTTAGAAACCCACATTTACTCTTAGTAGGATATTGTACTGTTGAATCGTCGTTTGTCGATCGGAATCGATCGCAGTGGGCCAATCGAAGCATCAGGCGTCGGCAAGGCTTTGGCTATGATCACGTGATTTCTGATGGTCTAAGGGGAGAGAAAAAGGCGATCTTGATGACTCGGCTTTATTCCAGAATTTGGTCGTGTGGAGATATTTCGAGTTCATCATCGTTCGAAGTTTCTGGGTGATCTAGTGACTTGGGGAAGTTGCCGCCGACTCGTCGTCATCACAGCAGTGATCAGAGTTTGCTAGAACGCTGGTGCACGCGCACGGCGAATTATTTGTGCCTGGTGATGGGTTCATGTGTGTCTCGAGGGAATGCTCGAGCAATGGAAGGGTTCACTCGGGGTTATGCTCGAGTTCGTGGAGAGGGCTCAAATGTATCAGTTCTACTTAAACTTTTCCAAAAAAGAAGAGATGATGAAAGAAGCAGGGGGAAGACCCGAGGAAAATGGAAGAGAGCTAGGGTATGAACTCGAAGTACTTGAGATTTGGCTCGGGTATAATTTTAGTTAAACCTAAAAATTTGGAAAGTTATAAATAGCTTTTGTTTAAATGCAAGATAAATGTTTTGGTTGTAATTAATAGCAAGAAAATTAAGAATGTTAAGAAAGTTTTAATTTTGAAATTTAAGATCAAACAAAATTGTAATTAAGAAATTTTATTTATAAGTAAATGTTTAATAAGTTTGTGATTAAGAGATTTTAAAATTAACTAATTTAGTTAATACATAATTAAGAGTTAACTGATTCAAAATTTAATTAAAAATTTATAACTAATTGAGTAGGAAATTAATTAAGTAATTAGTAATGAATAAATGATTAATTAAGTTTTATTAATCAATAATTAAGGTTATTAATTAATAATCAATTAAGATCAATTAATTGATTTAAAGATAATTAAGAAGTGATTAATTTCATGTTTTGAAGTTAATAAATTAATTTATGATTAATTAAGGCCGGTAAATCCGTTCCACTTAGAGTCAGTAAAATGTTAATTTTGTGGTTAATTAATTTAAACCACACGACTCATTTACCTCAATTGAGATGATTAACTATTATCAAATATTGTGTACTGGATTGGTATTTCTGTTGGGATTGTATTACTATGTGATGTGGATTGCCTTATGCTGAACTGTGAATTGTGATTTGTTTCTGTACATATGTGAAAACCCCTTTGCCCGTAAAACGTCATTTGAATTTGGATGCGACAGGGAGTCGGGTTCCAGTTATCCGAAATCCACATCGAATCGTAATGATTAATCTTTGTGACTGATAAATTTACTTTATCTATAAATCTGTGAATGAAGATAAGCATTATGGATTATATCGCTTATCGATATTGATATATCTGTGATGATTGATGTTGTGCACTATTGTGTAGAACCCCCATGGACCACACTTATACACACAGAAATATGGATTGCACATGGAAATCGGTTAAATCACGGATTTTTAAAATAGTTTTGAATTTGAATTTTAAATCCAAATGGTTTTGGAAATGGAATGGGTTTAAAGTGAAAAGCTTTTGAGAAGGTGTTTTAAAGATGAAAGTTATTTCGAATAACTTAATAAAGATTTGAAATTTGAATAATTTTATTTAAATTGGAATTCAATATTTGAAATTGAATTCTATATTTGATGTTTATGATACAAAAGGATTATACAAATTTATATGGGTTTTAAACCCTTTTTTTAAAAGTGTTATTTTGGGAATTTGAATTAACCCAAAGATTTTAACTTGTATAAATGAAATCGGATTTTCCGAAACAAAACTATTTGTTTTTCAAATGATAAAAGCTTTCACATAAGAAATGAATTTTCAATTTGTATTAAAGGAATTTCAAGTTTGAATTGAAATGGTTTTCCAAGTTATGGATGAATCTTTGGAAACGGTTCTGAAAGCTATAAGCTAAATCTTGATTTAAAGATTTAAATGAATTAATCTAATTGAAACGGAAAGTGTTTTGAAATCCGTGAATGCATCTTTGTGAAACTGAGTGAACTTTGTGAAATGAATCTTTTTGTTTTAAAAGATTTGAAATGGTAATTGGTTTAAACCATTTGAAGTAGTTTTGAATTTTAAAGTTGTGACTCAACTGAAATCCCATATCCATATGTTTTAAATATTGCGCTCATTATTCGATTTAGCCGGGAGAGGACTTTGAGTCATATAACCCATTTCGAATAATGATACGTCGTTATGGATAACATTTGAAGAGCGGTGGTGAAGATCGGGTATTTGTGAGAATGATAGGATGACCTATCGATTGTCTCTGCACTGAGTAATAACGGTATAGATATTTCCTAAGTGATGGGAAGTCCGATCGGGATTGTGAATACCCGGATTGCAAGGGCTTCTTCGGAAGTGCCTTCTGTTCCGATCGAACCCGAGACAGACTTGTATGGTTGTATGTCTGACATTAAACTTTGAGGTATAAAGCAGATTTCTTTCAAATATATATCTGTTGGTGGCGGAGAATTTATTCTCTTAGCTTAACACCTTCTCTGAGACGTACGAGCTTAGAGGTTATGTAGTTGAAGGTTATCAGCGATATACTCCCAATTTGGTAGTGTGGCATGCTAAGTGCTGCTGTGTGTTGATCATTTGTTGATCATTTGCGATCAAACCACGACTTTGTGAAAAAGCGTAACTTTGTGGACGAAACCTCATCGAGCCTCACAAACCGGTAATGGTCGAAACAGAAAAGATGCGGCAAGGTTTCAGGGGTAGCTCCCATAGGGTGTGACCATTCCTTCTAGAAAAGGGTACTATCATGGTATGAAGCCCAGATACTTACTCATGTGGGAACTGTAGTATATTTATTACTGTGTGATATTGTTGGTGATGAGAGTTCTCGTATAAAGGTCCTTTGGGACCGGGGGTGGCATATTTTTAGGTATTACTCCCGAGCAGGGAGGAAACCGGCCTTGTATTGGCAGAGAGCCGGGTTGGTTCTCGAGGCATCCCAAAAGAGACGTTCCCATGTGGCAATAGGAAGGTCCTTAGCGTGACCAATTGTTGGAAAATCCAAAGAAGCAATACGCGCCCTGTACGGTTTTAGTTGTATAACCTGCCATGGAATGTGGCGGTAACCTGCTATTGAACATGGTAGCTATAGTAGGCATACAATAATGGTTGTATGCTGGCTAAGATTAATATTATACTTTCAAAAGTTTTTCTGCCCTATGCACTAATGATAATATCAAAATGGTTTTCGCATATCAAGCATGTTTGACTCTTAGTAGGAAATTGTACTACTGAGTCGTCGTTTTTCGATCGGAATCGATCGCACTGGGGCCAATCGAAGCATCAGGCATCGGCAAGGCTTTGGCTATGATCGCATGATTTCTGATTGTCTAAGGGGATAGAACGAGGCGATCTTGATGGCTCAGCTTTATTCCAGAATTTGGTCATGTGGTGATATTTCGAGTTCACCGTCGCTCGAAGTTTCTGGGTGATCTGTTGGCTTGGGGAAGTTGCCGCCTACTCGTCGGGCATCACAGCAGTGATCGGAGTTCGCCAGAACTCCGGTGCACGTGCACGGCGAAATATTTGTGCCTGGTAATGGTTCATGTGTGTCTCGGGGGAATGCTCGAGCAACGGAAGGGTTCACTCGGGGTTATGCTCGAGTTCATGGAGAGGGCTCAAATGTATCAATTTTACTTAAACTTTTCTAAAAAAAGAGACGATAAAGGAAAGAAGCAGGGGGAAGACCTGGGGAAAATGGGAGAGAGCTCGGGTCTGAACTCGAAGTACCTGAGATTTGGCTCGGGTATAATTTTAGTTAAACCTAAAAATTTTAAAAGTTATAAATAGCTTTTGTTTAAATGTAAGATAAATGTTTTGATTGTAATTGATAGCAAGAAAATTAAGAAATGTTAAGAAAGATTTAAATTTGAAATTTTAGATCAAATAAAATTGTGATTAAGAAATATTGTTTATAAGTAAATGTTTAATAAGTTTGTGATTAACAGATTTTAAAATCAACTAATTACAGTTAATACATAATTAAGAGTTAACTGATTCAAAATTTAATTAAAAATTTAAAACTAATTGAATAGGAAATTAATTAAGTGAGTAGTAATGAATAAATGATTAATTAAGCTTTATTAATCAATAATTAAGGTTATTAATTAATAATCAATTAAGATCAATTAATTGATTTAAGGATGATTAAGAAGTGATTAATTTCATGTTTTGAAGTTAATAAATTAATTTATGATTAATTAAGGCCTGCAAATCCGTTCCACTTAGAGTCAGTAAAATGTTGATTTTGTGGTTAGTTAATTTAAACCACATGATTCATTTACCTTAATTGAGATGATTAACTATTATCAAATATTGTGTACTGGATTGGTATTTCTGTTGGGATTGTATTACTGTGTGATGTGGATTGCCTTATGCTGAACTGTGAATTGTGATTTGTTTCTGTATATATGTGAAAACCCCTTTGCCCGTAAAACGGCATTTGAATTTCGATGCGAGAGGGAGTCGGATTCAAGTTATTCGAAATCCACATCGAATCGTAATGATTAATCTTTGTGATTGATAAATTTACTTTATCTATAAATTTGTGAATGAAGATAAGCGTTATGGATTATACCGCTTATCGATATTGATATATCTGTGATGATTGATGTTGTGCACTATTGTGTAGAACCCCCTGGACCACACTTGTACAAATAGAAATATCGATTGCATGTGGAAATCGGTTAAATCATAGATTTTTAAAATAGTTTTGAATTTGAATTTTAAATCCAAATGGTTTTGGGAATGGATTGGGTTTAAAGTGAAAAGCTTTTGAGAAGGTGTTTTAAAGATGAAAGTTATTTTGAATAAATTAATAAAGATTTGAAATTTGAATAATTTGATTTAAATTGGAATTCAATATTTGAAATTGAATTCTATATTTGATATTTATGATATAAAAGGATTATACAAGTTTATATGGGTTTTAAACCATTTGTTTTAAAAGTGTTGTTTTGGGAATTTGAATTAACCTAAAGTTTTAACTTGTATAAATGAAATTGAATTTTCCGAAACAAAACTGTTTGTTTTTCAAATAAAAGCTTTCACATAATAAATGAATTTCCAATCTATATCAAAGGAATTTCAGGTTTGAATTGAAATGGTTTTCCAAGTTATGGATTAATCTTTGAAAATGGTTTTGAAAGCTATAAGCCAAATCTTGATTTAAAGATTTAAATGAATTAATCTAATTGAAACGGAAATTGTTTTGAAATCCGTGAATGGATCTTTGTGAAACTGAGTGAACATTGTGAAATCAATCTTTTTGTTTTAAAAGATTTGAAATGGTAATTGGTTCAAACCATTTGAAGTAGTTTTGAATTTTATAGTTGTGACTTAATAAATCCCATATCCATATGTTTTAAATATTGCTTTAATTATTCGGTGTAGCCGGGAAATGTGTCATATAACCCATTCCGAATAATGATACGTCGTTATGGATAGCATTTGAAGACTGCTGGTGAAGACCGGATATTTGTGAGAACGATAGGATGAACTACTGATTGTCTCCGCACTAAGTTGCTACGGTATAGAGATTTCCTAAGTGATCGGAAGTCCGATTGGGATTGTGAATACCCGGATTGCAAGGGCTTCTTCGGAAGTGCCTTCGGTTCTGTTCGAACCCGGGACAGACTTGTATGGTTGTATGTCTGACATTACACTTTGAGATATAAAGCAGATTTCTTTCAAATACATATCTGTTGGTGGCGGAGAATTTATTCTCTTAGCTCAACACCCTTCTCTGAGACGTACGAGCTCAGAGGTTATGTAGTTGAAGGTTATCAGCGATATACTCCCAATTTGGTAGTGTGGCATGCTAAGTGATGTTGTGTGTTGATCATTTGTTGATCATTTGCGATCAAAGCACGACTTTATGAAAAAGCGTAGCTTTGTGGATGAAACCTCATCAAGCCTCACAAACCGGTAATGGTCGAAACAGGAAAGATGCGGCAAGGTTTCAGAGTAGCTCCCATAGGGTGTGACCATTCCTTCTGGAAAAGGATAGTATCATGGTATGGAGCCCAGATACTTACTCATGTGGGCACTATAGTATATTTATTACTGTGTGATGTTGTTGGTGTTGAGAGCTCTCGTATAAAGGTCCCAAAGGACCGGGGTTTGCATATTTTTAGGTATTACTCCCGGGCAGGGAAGAAACCGGCCTTGTGTTGGTAGAGAGCCGGGTAGGTTCTCGGGGCGTCCCTCCAGAGTCGTTCCCATGTGCCAATAGGAAGTTCCTTAGCCTGGCCATTTGTTGGAAAATCCAAAGAAGCAATACGCGCCCTGTACGGTTTTAGTTGTATAACCTACCATGGAATGTGGCGGTAACCTTCTATTGAACATGGTAGCTATAGTAGGCATACAATAATGGTTGTATGCTGGCTAAGATTAATATTATACTTTCGAAAGTTTTTCTGTACTATGCACTAATAATAATATCAAGATGGTTTTCGCGTATCAAGCATGTTTGACTATCATAAGGAGAAATCTTCTACAATTCTGCGTTTGCATGGTGTGTGTAGCGGGAGGCCTTATGGTAGTTTCATTTTCCAAAAAGCATTACGGATTTCAAATTTAAAATCTTTTGATTGTTTTTAAAGACAAACCGTTTTTTTTTGCTCACACCAGTCTCATGACTGATTCGGAGCTTATTGTTCCGTTCCTAAACTCTGGGTGCCCATTCCACATGGGCAGTCTAGAGTTTGGTTTTTCAGATAGTCAGGTCTAGTAGATTATTTGGAGCTAGTTCAGTCCTTGGACGACTGACCTTGCTTATCTTTGTGTAACCATGATGGTGGATCAAGCTTGAAGTTTTGGAGCTCTAGCTTTGGAGTTGCAGTATTGGATTTTTGGTGAAGACTTATCTCATATTGTATCGTGTTCCGCTGTATTCTGTATTGTATATTCTCTGATATTAATGATTATCATTGTATCAAATTGATGTATCGAATATTGTATTCATGTTGTATCAGTGATATCATCTTTTATTTCCGTTGTGTTATTTATCATCTAATGTGTTGCAAGCTCCGGCGATACGAATTTGATGTTGTTTGTCGGGCATCAAGTACGGGTCGCTACATTTACGATTTCCTTTTTAATTCAATTTGCAAGGCTAATAAAATGTATTAACTAATGGTAGAAATAGGAGTAAGAAAATTAAGAAAAATTATATGGAATGGTGTGGAGGCAAGACTATTTATAGCTAGGAATTTGCACCATTTTCTCCCTGTTTTCTTATAGTCCTTAAAGCCCAAGTGTACTCTCCTAATTGAACAATTCATGGCCGACCATATGCGTGACTAAGAATGGTCAGAGGCCTCGTTGACTTTTATTTTAATCATTGTTTAATTATTCAATTTTCAGCTCCTTAATCGATCGAACTGATGTATAACTTTTATACATTGTTCTATCCAATTTTAAAATTAAATAAATAATTAAAAAAGCCATAAAATTTTAATATAAATTTTGTATTAATTTATAAAAAAAATTAATTAATTTTACCACTGGTAACAACGTGGCAGAGTTGACTCTTTGGTGCGAGCGTGAACCTTGATCAATATTTAAACAATTTAAACATTGAATCCTATACGGACTTAGTAAAGCAAAGTATCAAGCTAAGTTCAACATTAGGTTAAGTCCAATTTCTGATCTAAATTAAGCTTACCTACTAACGTTGTTTTGTGCATGTGTTCTTTTCATCATCATTTTATCACGTCGATGTCTAGAATTGGTCTAAGTTCAAAAAATCTATTAATATCCATATTTAATCGCGTAGACTACTTTAAAGTCCTTTGTTCAATCCAATAACATTCATCGGTTAACAGTTTTAATCTAGTTAGAGATTTGGACTATAAGTTGACTACCAGTTATGGTGTTACCCACCTTATATAACTAAGGAGATGAACCCTCTCTAGGATAGTTCAATGAATACCCAACTATGGTCTTAATAAGTTTGTGATGCCAAGTACTTAACCATGATCAAAGTATAGCCTAACGAATTAAGATCAATAGTGCTATCAAGTTTGAAGACAATTGTAAGTCATTACCCTGAGATGTTTTATTTTGACATAGTTATATTTACTTGTAGAAGATCTCACCAATTCGTTCTGTAATTGTTTCAAACAACTACAAGTACATAACCTCTTGGTGCCCTAATTGTCAGGAGTAAATCATTGTCCATTGAGTGTAGAGCATTATGTATACTAGTATCAATAGATGTATCAATATCTTTTTCTTAGTACATCTTGAATAGGAATGTGTGTGTATTGATTCAATGCTCATGGTAACGAATACATTCATAACTGCAATCGATAAAACATTTCCCCTTTAGATTTTTTTTACTTATACATATTTAGTCTATTCAATATGTTATTTGTGTCTGTTATTCGGCATTTTGACCCGACTATATTCAGACTAGTTGGACAAATACAGACAAGACCGCAAAACGACAGTCAAACAAACTAAAGGAACAACATGCCAAAATTTCACTAAATCTCCACCCTACATAGGAGATAGTACCGAACCCTAAGGGTACATCCAAAGTGGCCCTCACTCCTATGACACTCTTCTCTATCTATGTATAGCTAGATTCAAGTGTTGTTCCAGAGTTTCTGTGCATCGTATTGAAAATCTCCATATACGGCCTAAAACAGCAATTCAACCTTATGTAGATCCATCGATTGGGCCAAAAAACACCTAGGGACTATGCAAAACAACCTTGGAAACATGAAGCCAACATCAAGATGAACCAACACAAAATGTTGCAAGATCTCTGCCTATATATATAGGGATCGGTACCGATCTCTAACCCTAGGGAATCTGGGGTTGAGATTTTTTGAAGGACTTCGTCTTCATGGAGAGGATCTGTATGAGAAATATCAGTGAGATATTTGGTCGTCTACCCCTATAAATGTAGATGACATGGTTCATTCTAAGAATCTTTACGCTGCGGCTACACAAAAACTCCATTGTACAGTACTGTGATCCCTACCGATCCCTCTTACTTGTAATAATAAAAACTAGTGCAAAAGAAATAAAATTATTCAGGTGAACGTAGGCCAAGATTTCCAAACCACTATAAATTTGTGTATGCTTGTTTCTACTCTGTTTTCATTTACTTTCTTTCGTTTAATCTCCACTACATTCTTTTCTTAGGTGTTTACATCATTTTCGGTTCAAACATTTTGGTGCTTTCACTGAGAAATTCAATCCCAAGCCACTTGGATCAATCTTCTGTTATTTGATTCCAAATATCAAGAGATAAATCCAATTTCACTTTTTTAAATCTACAACTCAGATTTTCCATAAATTTATTAGAAGCTTTCTGGCATGGCCCCACCAGGGAAGACATCTAGTTTCTTTTCAACTAGTTTCTATGCTACTAAGATTTGATCAAACTCTATAAAAAGCTATCACTAATGGGTCCTAGGAAAGGCAAAGTTGTTGCCACGTAGCAAGGAGCCATGGATGTCCAGAATCCCTCTGACATAATCATTAGAATCAGATAGGAGAAAATGATGAAAAACTACAAGATAGCCATGCAGAGCTAAAGCGACAGATCCTAGAAAACAGTAACTTGAAGAACTAGTTGGATTATCACCGCATAAGGACTAGGAGAGAGCAGACTCCTCCATATTCAGACTTTGGAAGTTCCTCATTGTCTGGCCACATAGGAGTGGAGGCAAACCATCCTAAACAATTCCAAAGTTGGAAAATATCTAAGTATGAGATATGTACCGATCCCCCACCTATGGATCAATACCAATCCCACATGCTGAATTTGACTAAGTATGGGATAGGTACAAATCCATAACCTAGGGATCAATACTGACCCCACATGCCGAATTCAGCTAATTATGGAATAGGTGTTGATCCACTACGTAAGGATCAATATCAATCCCTAAGTATGGGTTAGGTATCGATCCTCTACATAGAGATCAATGCTGATCTCACATGGTGGAATTGACTAAGTATGGGATATGTACCGATCCCACACCTATGGATCAATACTGATCCCACATGCTGAATTTGACTAAGTATGGGATAGGTACAAATCCATAACCTAGGGATCAATACTGACCCCACATGCCGAATTTAGCTAATTATGGAATAGGTGTTGATCCACTACGTAAGGATCAATATCAATCCCTAAGTATGGGTTAGGTATCGATCCTCTACATAGAGATCAATGCTGATCTCACATGGTGGAATTGACTAAGTATGGGATATGTACCGATCCCACACCTATGGATCAATACTGATCCCACATGCTGAATTTGACTAAGTATAGGATGGGTATTGATCCCCCACCTAGGGGGCTTGGTACCGATCCCCAAATCTTCATCTAAATTGACCTATGTTCCTTCCACTCACCACTGATGATGCTAAGAGCATGTTTCAAGTCCATTTCCTACGATTCTATGTAATTCTCTTTCGATCTTCATGAGCACCAAACACCAAGGCACAGGGGACGATATCGAACCCACTCACCATGGGTCGAATTTTCAGGTTAGATATAAAGCACAATCTGGATGCACTATGACTGACCAGGGCATTGGAAATCAGGAAGTTTCTGTTGAATTTCCACGAAGAAATGAACACGAAACCACTGGCCAAATGGTCCTTCCAAAGATGGAGAACCAAGGCATCATGGGTTAGCTCAAAGTTTCTTACCGAGCCAGACCCATAGGGTAGATTGCTACTACCGCCAACCACCAGGCTTCCAGGAATCAGAACTGACTGAAATGATATGATGGGTTGTGAAAGAAAGCCGAGGCCAGACAAAATGACAACTGGGGTATTTCCCTAAGTCGAAATCCCTTTACTGAAATAGTTCTGTGCGAGAAGTATCGCAAAGGTTCAATACACCAACTATGCCAGCATATGTAGGGAAGACTAACCTCTAGCGGCATGTTTGAAGTATGAATGGCATACGGATGCCGCCAGAGTGACGCATGCCATCAAGCGTAAATACTAACCAAATCTCCATGGATCTTGATCGAACATGTGGACCTCCATTGAAGTGCGCGTGATTCGATTGTTTGTCAATCAATTCTAATCCCCGACTCGGGGGCAAGAATGTGATCTAGAGTGGATGTGGCTCAACCACCCACTCTTAAGCCTGTTCCCGAAGTCTGAAAAACACTTGTGCACAGCCTGAAGCTCAATAAGCTCAGAATTCAATCCAAAAAGGATGTAGCACAACCGTCTGCATCCCAACTCTTGCCTTCAGATTGGGGGCATGAGTATAAACGTAAGTCGGACGTGACACAACCGTCTGCATCCTAAATCTTGCCTTCGGATTGGGGGCAAGAGTATAAACTTAAATTAGATGCGATACAACCTTCCATATAATAACTCACTCCAAGAGTAGGAGCAGAAGTATAAACTTCAACCCAATATGATACAACCATCCATACACTGACTCTCACTCCTCAAGTAGGAGCAGGAGTACAAACTTAAACCGGTTGTGATATAACCATCCATACACTAACTCTCGCTCCTAAAGTAGGAGCAAGAGCATAAACACAAACGAATGTGACTCGACCATTCACCTATTCAACTCTTGTCCTTGGATTGAGGGCAGAAGCATAAATCGAAATGGACGTGATAAGATCATCTAGCCTCAATACTTTGCCCGAAGTAGGCAGAATGAGAGATCCAAGCCTGGCGTAAGGCAAGATCAAATTTACTAACCATCAATCAGTTGCCCTAGTTAGGTGTAATTGGAAATAAACGTCATGGATGAGGATGTACGAACTACGATTCTCAGTAGTTAACTTAAACAAGTGCTTGGTGTTTGGCACGATTGGAAATTATTATCCTAGAAAAGGGTACTTAAGTTGCTAATTCCAAATGACTAATCACGACCAACGCCCAGTGTTTGGCATTTCAATGATTACCTTATGATCGTTAAAAAAGGCTGGCAAAGTATAGGACATGCTGAAGACTCGGTCCGACAACAGTGATTAAAAGAAATAGATCGCAAGTACATTGATTGGAAAGCGTATTTCTTGAGTACTTAGACAAATCTAAGTAAAGTGTTAACGAAATAAAAAAACCTTTTTTAGTCACATGAAGTTCAAGAAGCTAAGTGTGAGTGTTATCAGCACTAAAAAAAAGAAGCAAAAGCAGGGGCCGAACTCGCACAAAGCCAGTCAGAAAACCAAAACAGACTACAACTATCACTAAAAAAAAGAAGGTTTATCTACTCCAAGTGGGCCAACAATTATTTCTTTTGCTTATGCTTCCTCGGCTTCTTCTTAGCACCGGGAGATGCTTCGCTTGATCTTTCATCCTTTCTCTTTTCTCCTTTTCCTCCACTTCCTTCGTCTTTAGGTGGAGTGTTATGTAATGATATGACATGGTGGCTTTAGAACCCCCAAACGGAGGAAGGGAGGCAGGAGTGCTTTGTAAAATCCCGATGGCATGCTTTGAGTGCTCCCAAGCGGAGGAATATAAATAGGAGTATAGAAAGTTTGGCCTGGCAAGGCTACAGACAAAGTAATGGGAAAGGTTTCCAACTTCTCCAGTTTGATTTATATATCAGAAAGGCATTTGCGCTCAATATCGCTTAGAGTGTGACTGGTTAGGGGCTCAGAGACTCTATTTATAACGACATCCTCGTCTCTTTGAGCACCTTGAGTTCCTCCAGTCCCTTCATCCAACAAAGCATAGATCATCTACTTTTCAAGGCCTGGAATCTCCTCAGCCGAAGCGTTGAGGATCACTGCTGAAGTCATAACGATTACTGACTCCATCACAGGCACATGCTCCCTAAACTAAGAGTCCTTTATAGGAAGTGAGGTAATTGAAGGCTGGCCTGAAACTTTAGAGCTTAGTGACGTTGGTTGGTGACACATTAACCCTCTAAAATACAGGAGAAATTAATGAGATAGCTTCTCCAGTTTGCGGTTTTGTATGGGCTGGAGTGCCTCCAGAGTCCCTTAGGGATAGGAGATTGCATAGCAGGCCTAGGAATCTAGGGCCTCTCAAGGTCATACCCAAGATCAATGGTGGATTTGGAAGCAATCTAAGAACCAAGTGCTAGGCTGACAATAACATCATATGGCATTGACCTGAAGCCTTCGCCTAAATATTTTTGGTTGCGGGTCACTCCGGGTGAAGGTTAAGCAAGCCATCTTTCAGAATCTTAGGCTTGTCTCCCTTTAAAACCTCTTTCTCTAGCTGCTCAAGATCCACATCATCGCCCTGGAGAAATTCTTTCTCCTCTTCAATAACTCGTTACCGGGCACATGCAAAGTGTCGGGGATAATCATCTTTAAACCACTCCAGATTTTAAATTTTAAGCATGTTAGCATTGTATTGGATAATCAGTGGATCAAATATCTCCATTACCCACTTCTCTGCTCACTGTTCCACAGCCTCAACCTCTCTCTTGATGAGGGCATCCACATCTTTAACGCGCTTGAGCACTTTGCTTCTTTCTTCTTTAGTGTCGAGCATATTGTCGCAGTAACTCTAAGCCTGCTGGAGAGTGCCATCTTTCTCTTTTGTCTTGCACTCAAGCTTGGTTTTGAATTCAGCCACATTCCTTTTTGCAACATCCCTTTCTAACACCAGCTCACGATTTTGATGACGCAACTGCACAATTCACTAAGATGCTTGGTCATAGAACACCTAATCATCTTGATTTTACATTACTTTGAAAGTAATATGTTTTAAAATTTGAATTTTAAATTTATAAAATAATTGGTAATTTAAATATGATATGAAATAAATCATAAATACACTTCTGCTAAAATCCCCACAAGGCATTAAATATGATTTAACATTAGTAGCATTATTATGTTGACATTATTAAATATTAAACGAATAATGTAATAAAAGATTTTTTGAAAATTTTCCATTTTACCCTATTGCCAGATGCATCATATCTAACAAAAACAACTAGTAAACTTACTCTAATAAGCATGGGTTTACATCTAGATTGCAATGAAAATAAAAAAAGAAGTTGATAGATGATTATATTGTAGTTTAATCAGGCCACTAATCTATATAATTGTTACCTGATCAGATATGATTATGAGTGTATGCTTTAATGCTAGATTTCAAACTAACATTAAGTAGTCACACTTAAGAGCTATAAAATGAATATTATTATTTAGCTACAACTAAGGATTAGGGACTTTTCTACTGGAAAGGTTTTCCATTTCTATGAGTGTAAAATCTCTCATTCTAAAACCTAAAGATGTAACCTTGACATGCTATAGTCACCTTAGAATTTTCTTTTGGTAACAGAATGAGATTTGTACATTTTTTCAACAGTGTTAAGTAAACAGGGCAGTTATTCCGTTATACATAATTTTCTTTACATTTTCCAAATCCCAAATCCCGCCAATGCGAGGGTAAAATATAAATAGAACATAGATAATAATGTCATGCCGACATATGAGAATGCGAACATGAAATCTTATACAGTGAAAAACAACTATTATTATCAACTAAGCCTCCGACTTCATCTTTAAAAAAAATTATTTATCCTCCAAAAACAACGTGTCTATTCCTATAAAATTCTACCTATTCAAATGAGTACATGTGAGTCTATGGAGAAAATAAGAATAAAAACATGGGTTTGACATAAAGGCTGGTATAAGAAATATATTTTTCTAAACATAACATATAGTGAGACTACGCCGCTAAAGCATAGAATAGATTTTTCCCTCACTATTCAGTATCTAACTCATCATAGAAAATAGAATAATCATCATACATAAATCATAATTACTAGTCATCTTATCATACGTAAGTGTGCCCTACACTTACTAACACATCACGACTAAATTTTTATAGTTTTTTTAGATTATCATATCATCTTAAAGTCTAGATTATGTTAATTCTGACTGTCACTAAGGCCTTATGCCATCTTTCTATAAAATGTCTTGATCAGACTTCATTAGGTAGCCCCTTAAGCCTTATGCCTACTCTTCCAAATTCAGTGTCATATTTGGGGCATTGAGTTAACACTAAGGCTATACACCCACTACCGAATACATTAACGTCTTCGGTCACTCATTTGTCGCTAAGGCCTTACACCAATGTTATAAAATAATAATATATTTAGGCATTTTTTTGCCACCAAGACCTTACACCATGCTTCTAAATATAATGTCTCTTTTGGACATTAGGTTTCCATAAAGGCCTTACACTATACTTTAGAGTACAATGTCGCTTTTGGACATTCGATTGCCAAGAAGGACTTACACTAAGCTTTCAAGTACAACGTCACTTTAGGACATTGGGTTGGTACGAAGACCTTAGACTATGCTTTCAAATATGATGTTGCTTTAGACATTAGGTTAACGCCTTACACCATGCTTATGAATACAATGTCTCTTTTGGACATACGGTTGCCACGAAGGCCGTACACCACGCTTCTGAATACTCTATCTAATTATTCATTCATTAGGTCTCACATTAGCTATACGTTAGCCTTACAAAACCCTATGCACAATCCTAGGCCATCTTAAGCTTTAAATCTTGGCGTTAACTCTCCTATGAAAGTTAACAGATCTCGGTATTAGCTTTCCATCGAAATTCAATATGTCTCAGTGTCAACTCTTTACCATAAGTTATAGGTCTCTACATCGATTCTCCATGGAAAGTCAGTAGGTCTCGACATTAACTTTCCATCGATAGGTAAATGGTCTTGGTATTAGCCTTAATCGGAAGTTAAAAGGTGTCACGACCTGCCATTCTCGACCCTCGAAAATCGACACAAAATACTCCACAGTATAATATGCTGACGATCAAGTGCCGAAAAAGACAGATTGTTAAGGAAAAAGAAAGAAGGTAGAAGAAAGAATGAGCTAACAATAACAAAATCTCACAATCGTAGCGGAACAAAATATAATAGTCAATAACAGATCTTTATGCAAAATGAAATCTATATCTGTTTTATACAATATATCATCATAGTATCACAAACAAACAACAATTACCAGTCTGATAATTTCATACAATCACAGCAGCGGATATAAACAAGTACGGATAATACGTCTCGGTCTCCAGCTCCTCTCCTGAGCTCCATAACATCTATACTGAATATATAACACTCGGTCTGACCCGAGCATTATAATGAAATAACACCCGAGTCAGTCTGGAATACCAGCTGATAAAAATACACCCAAATTGATTATTAAAGTTTCAAAAACCTTTGAAAATCAAAAGCATCTCGTAAGACAACGCCACAAATAAACATGTCGGGTTTTTACCTTACGATAGCTAAAACACTTTTTATAAAATCCTCTGATATTATAATAGGGTCTATTTACAAATACTTACTAAAATAGCCGAAATTGTTACATTTATTAAATTCCAGCTACTAGCCACAAAGTGGGTTATACAAACAAAACTCGTAAAAGGCGCGTAGGGAGAATGGATTTCCAACTAATGACCAGGCACTGGGGTACCACCTGTCATAGTACGTGGCCTAGATCATCGTACCGAGGATTACTCCCAATCCGCTGCAACACAAGACCGGGACTACCCCTTGTTGGATAATCCCGAGTAAGATCGCCCCACAGTTGGCATCGGCAACCGCACCACTAAGCCGAATAAAAAGGGACATCTAGACAGGGATGACCTCACCCTAATGGGTGCTACCCACCTGGCCTTGCTGCATAACCCATTATTTTCAATCATTCACGATTGATGAGGCTTGAGGCTAAGCGTTACCTTTTAGAACATTTCTCTTAGAATGCCCATCATCCACCTGAAGATGTTCCGAAAGCATTCATCCATACAATTCTGTCCCAGGTTCGAATGGAACCGAAGGCACTACTCCTACCACATCCACTTTGAAAATATCCTCAGGATTAGTAGCGACTAGCCCTTGCACTTCGCTGCTCCATCTTCGACTCCGAACTCGTTTTTCCTATGAAAACGTACAAACCGGATCGAAGTGGTTTTCGAGAAACATATCCCGATCCCCGTCTCTTCAAAACGATCAACACATTAGCCAATATTGATAGTCGGTGATTCAACTAGCAATTAATATTCACAAACATCCATCAAACATAAATAATGTCCCCAAATTATTTATCATCCTTAAAATATCCTTGCAAGATATATTTCCATTTTCAATATCTTGAAAACAGTTTCAAACCACACACTCCTAATGGAATAAATTTCCAAATATTAATTTCCAGTGAAACATCCAAGCCAAATGCTTTAGATTTATAATAATTTAAATTAAAGTTATTTACATACTTTATTTGAAAATATACATACTTTTTAAATGTTTCAAATAAAACTGCTTTATGAAATATAAACTACTTTCTTCAAAATAAAGTTAAGTCATACTAAATTTTAAAATAAAGTTATGAAATCCTACACAAGTTTTTAAATAAAATTTTAACTAAACTATCTTTAAAATAAATCCATTTTATAAATATAAATATTAATAATATTCCTTTAAAACATAATACCAATTAACCTTTTATATAATTATTACTGTAATTAATTTAGTAAATATTTACTTTGAAATCTTTACAACTTAACTAAGAGTTTTCTTAAAAACATTCTTTTAAAATCAAAATTTAAACTTTTAACCTTTACTTAAAAATCTGCTTTAAAACGTTCTTGGCTTTTCAGGGAACTACACTTCTATTTTCAAGATAAACCAAAGAATTCTTTTTATAAATCCTGCTTGATTTATCTCAATTTAATTTTACGTTTATCCCGTAAATTCCTTTCCACACTTTACAAATAAACTCCTTTTATTTTTAAACACATTTCTATTTCTTGGAAATCACTTTCAAAATGTACTTAAGTATTTAAAATATGATTACTAAATTCTTTATTCAAATTATACTTTTGAAAATCTATAAAAGTTCCTTAAGTAACTTAAATCAAAAATATCTTTTTATATGAGATTATTATATCAAATGTTCATATTTAATTCCGTTTAGGAACATAATTCTAAATTACCAATCAAATAATTAAATATCATAATTACTTAACAAATGTTTACTTTCGCTTAAAAACAATTCACATTTCAAAACACTTCAAATTTCAACCAATTTTCCTGAATTTAATTCCCTTAAATTCATTACTCAAAATTTCCCCATTCTATTCTCTTTTAATTCCAGTTTATTTTATTTATATTTTAAAATCCCAAATTATACTTATCCAATCATAACACAGCACAATTTAATTTCCAAATCAATCTATCACGGGATATTAACAAAATATATCACAGGATATAAATAAAATTTCTATTTGTGAGGAATCCAGTTGGATCCCTCCAACCTGTTTTTCCCTGCATCCACAGATATTAGCACAACAAATAAATATCAATCCGGACTGATATTAATATTCATATTCAACCAATCACACAATTATTTAAATATATTAACTATTTAAAATACCTGGAATTCCAGATGTGAGTGATATTAAATCACCTTGAGTTTCGACGAGCGTTTTAAATTTTGAATTAAATCGAACCATTCGATTTAATCCAAAATTTCCGCTTGCTCCAAACGCTTTCGGACCTGCTGCAGCGCGAAGATCGCGTCGCTGCGATTCGGGCGCTTCTTGTTTCATTTGAATCTGATAACAAACGCACGAGATATGAATTTTTAATGTTTGAATATAATTTATAAAATAGAATTTTCTTTTTTTCTTTTCTTACAATCAGGGCCACACGAGGATTCTTCTTCCCTGCTCGGTCACGGATGCGAATACCCATTATGCACAGTCATTGATCGATGTCGCTCCCCATCTCGTCACGTTCGACGACGATCCAACGCCTCCCCGTCGAAGCCTATCGGAAGCTCTACCTTCGGCCAAAGCCTCCCTCAACTCGACGCCCCCATCTCATTGGAAAACGCACTCGAACGGCTGCACTTCGACGTCGAAGATTCGTCAATCCATAATTCCAAACACGATCTTGACCGTTGGATAGGTAGATCCAACTGTCCTCTCCGCTTTTCCAGTAGAAAGTTTTGCGTAAAAACGTTTGGATTGAACGGAAATTGGAGAAGAAATGGGTGAAGTTTCGGCCATTGGAAAAAGAATGGCGGCTAGGAAGAAAACTAGGGTTCTCTTGCGCGTGAGTAGATATATATATATATATATATATATATATATATATATATATATATATCCTATTATTTTAATATTACTCACAATTTTTACAAGATTTCCGAACGAACTCCAAATGAGATATGCCGCCAGGCGATTATAATGTTTTACCCACATTTCGAACACAACGGAACGTGTTTCGGAGGCTAATTTGATCATATGCGCGAGTTACGGGAATAAACGATCAATTTTATATCAAATCAATTAAAATAGTTTTTATCCGTTTTGACCTGCCAGGGTCAAACGACGACTCCGATTGCTACGAAAATTGAAATCCGATAAAAACTAACTATTATGGATCCAATGGAACTGGTTCGTCAAACTCCAAGACTATGTCCCGGATGGCTATTTTAACTCGTCGATAAATTCGAGCGATTTTCAAAATCGTCGAAATCACTTAAAATTTCACTTTTAAAATTTTACTAACTTAATTATAAATCATATAGAATTTATATTCACACTAGAAATCATTCTGATTCGTTTCGAATCAAAATCTGATTATTTACGTTATTATATTATTAAATTCCATTATTAAATGAATATAAAATTCCAAATATAACCTATCGAACTTTAATTCCATCCAACAGTCCAATATTATAATTCAAATCCAAATAGACTTAAAATAAATTTTAGAAACCATTTCCGTTCCATTTGCCTCCAGATTCATAACTTATATTGATTTCAAATAGTTAATTATTGTTATTCAAATTCAATTTAATTACCATATTTGAAATTATAACTTATTTTATTAATTTAACCAAAATCTTTTCATTCAAAATCCACATTTAACAATTAAAATGAATTAAATGTTCAAATATAACGACTAGAAATTCTGGGTCATTACATTCCTCCCCCCTTATAAAAATTTCGTCCCCGAAATTTGCTAAGGTAGAAAGAATGCTCCAAACCAAACAGCAAAATCCACTTAGTGAAAATCTCAAATTCACTTTGCCTAAACTCTTTAGTTTCAAATCAAAACTGCTAGTTTCGATTCCTATTCCAACTTCCTTTTATTTTAATTTTAATTTGAAATCAATTTGTCGTTAAAGAAACGTTTTCAAAAAATTTCAAAAATTTTCTAACTCCCAAAACTTTCGAAATTTTTTGGCAGTCTCCCTTGTACGGAGGAGATTTTGCAATATCACAATAGATATAATTATATATACATTAACCCACACAGTCGGAAAACAAAATATACCACAATATATTATCATTTTCCAACTATATTGCATAAGCGTACCTTTAGCATTTTAAAAGCAAGCGGCTAATATTTTATGCATTTACGCGCTCTAACTCAATCGATTGCCTCTCGTACCTGTACTCACTCAAACAACACATCAGTTTTCAACAATATGTGAATTTCAACACATTCCATTCATTAATCTTAGCCAATTATAATAATTACATACCCACCAACCAGTTTCCATAAATCCTACATGTAAGCCATATTTTATAGGCAATTACAAGGTTTCAACGCCATTAAATTTCCCTACTGAATCCAAATATCATTTTACTTTACTCAAAAAGGATTTACAACCAAGTTCGCTACATCCAATACATATTTATCACGACCAACTCAAAATCACTACAATATGATCAACATATGCCTAGATTGTATAAATTTACCTTTAAGCAACTCTAAATTGATCCATAACCAATTTTATCTCCAATTTGATTTATTTACTTCATATTCATAACTCAGTTCATTTATATGCAAATCCGCTTAATTAAATTCTGACCCATTCCCATTTATTCAAAAACCACTTATTTACTTACTTTAAATAATTTACTTCCGTTTACAACAAAACGACAAATTTTCTACACACATTTAAATGTTATTCATGCAATAACCATTACTTAAGCTTATAGCTATTTTGAATTAATTTAACTCAATTTATATCAATTTTATTCAATTCTATATTGTTCACAATTCAAACATTCCTATTTCATTGCAATTGTTAAATTAAATCCTTACCCTTACATTTCCATTTCATTAACCAATTCAAGTTTATATTAATATCATTCAATTCTGGATTATTTACAACCCATACATCCTTATTTTATCACAATATTTAATTAAAATCAATTCACTTGCATTTCAACTTTATTATCTAAACAAATTTCATTCAAGACCACTTATAAAGCCCGACCACAATCATTTTCCAATTTGCTTAAGTTATTACCATAACAAAATAACTCCATTTCTTCTTATATCGGTTTTATTTTCTTTTAATTCGATTCTTACCCAATCAAATTCCAATCCATTACAAATTTTAATTCATTTTGTTTACTTAATCAATCCATTTTAAATTTTAATTCATCTTACCAATTCATTTCTGAATTTCTTTTATTAACAATGAGGCCACTTCAAATCATTTCACTCACTTGAATTTATTTATAATTCAAACCATCACTATTATCATCCAATTCCATTATCCATTCACACTCTCAACTTTTTATTGGCAAAATTAAATCCCATATCGAAACTGGGTTTTATTTTACTTTTCAAAATTTTAACAAACTGCCAAAATTTCATCCATGCCATTACAAATTCCATTTAATTTAGTTCACTCTAGATGCATCTTCAAACTTCTCTTTATTTAATTTAGCTTACGTTAAATTCATCTTCAAACAATACCCTTTGAATTTACTTGAGTGATAATTTAACATTCAACACCATTTCAACTAAATTAAATTTTCTTTCAATTCAATTCTTCTCAAATTTTAATTCAAGTTCAACTAAATTATCCAGTCAACTTAAATTCTTACCATTCCCTTTACTATTTTAAATAAGAATCTAATTCCATCCAATATTATTTAAAATGCAACTGAATTTTGATTTTAATTAAATCCAAATTCATCTCAATTCCATTTAATCGAAGTTAAATCCAATTCGATACAATTTTATTTCTCCATTCAATTTAAATTTACTTTCTAATATATAATTTTTAAAACTTATTTACTAACTTAAGTCCATTCAAATCTTATATTTTTCTTTGCCTTATCACATTTAACATCCATTTAGGATTTAAATTTTGAATTTACCATACCATTCTACCATTTTATTTTGGGTTTACAATTTCCATTTCCTAATCTTAAGTTCACCAACTTATTTACTTAAAGCTTATATTGCTCATTCGAGTCCAACTTCATCTTATAATCCCAATTCTAGATTATATATAACATTTAATTGATTAAGGATATAAATTTTCATCCCACATCTATAACCCACCATTATATATTCATTTTATATTTCAATTTTATATCCCTTTTAATTCAATTCCAATTTCAATTTTATTTTATCTTATCTCAAGTTAAATTCAAATATATTTTACTCACTTCCATTTACTTAAGTTAAATTTTAATTTCAAGATTAAAAATTCATTTTCCCTTCTGATTTAAATCAACTTCTCTTAATAGGTTCAATAGTTGATTCATTTTAACTTTCACATTTTTAAATAGAATTTTCCAGAATTCAATTGCCCGGTTTTATTTCAAAACCATTTTGAAATAATAATCAACACATACCCACTTGGTATATCAATTCAAATCTCCGGATTCCAAAATACTTGGTTTTACCAAACAAATTTCCCTTTTGAAATTTCTAAAATCACTTGTATACCCAACAAGTCCAAACAAATATCATAACCAATCTCCCCGGTAGCAATCCATCACTTTAGAAACTAGAAAATGAATTCTGATGATGTAGACATCATCATCAGGATTATTTCCCAACGACTGAAGTGAGTTCAGTGGTTCCTTACTACCACAAGTTCCTTTCAAAACAATTTCCATTCAAAAATATTTTCCAAAACAATACTCTATTATTCTCTCCAATACTTTGGAAAACATTTCAAACATTCCCACAATTTTAAATTCCCAAACTTTTTGTTTAAATTCATTTTAAAATACTTTTCAAAATTTCCAGGACTTAAATTCTGGTTTGAATCAAATTTTAGTTATATTTCTTTTGGATAAATCATACTTATAGAATTTTATTTGGTTAAAACCGTTTCAAATTTTGGGCACTTATATTTGATTATAATATCAACAACCAAACATCCAAATATATATAATAATTATAGAAAATTATTTCTTTTTATATCGAAATATAATTTTGGGTAAAACAATTTCATTTACCCACTTTAAAAACAATACTGTGTCGGTTTATCTTGTTTAAGAGTTTAGAAACCCCTATCGATACGGTTGTACTTCCCGCACCAACCAGAATTCATAAACACTCATCCGATAAGTCAACACAGTATAAAAATAATTTTTATATCCACTAACAAGTACGCGCTCATAGCTATTAATACACTCAACTCATTATAGAGTACTATTGAATCTGTTTAATGAGTAATTTCCCCATCAGAGCCAAGGTTATCGCCAAACTAAGCTCTGATACCACTGTCACGACCCGCTCTCGACCCTCGAAAATCGACACAAAATACTCCACAGTATAATATGCCGACGATCAAGTGCCGAAAACGACAGATTGTTGAGGAAAAAAAAAGAAGGTAGAAGAAAGAAGGAACTAACAATAATAGAATCTCACAATCGCAGCGGAACAAAATATAATAGTCAATAACAGGTCTTTACACAAAATGAAATCTATATCTTTTTTATATAATATATCATCAGAGTATCACAAACAAACAAAAATTATCAGTCTGATAATTTCATACAATCACAGCAGCAGATATAAACAAGTATGGATAATACGTCTCGGTCTCCAGCTCCTCTCCTAAGCTCCATAGCATCCTATCCTGAATATATAACACTTGGTCTGACCCGAGCATTATAATGAAATAACACCTGAGTCAGTCTGGTATACCAACTGAAAAAATACACCCAAATTGATTAATAAAGTTTCAAAAACCTTTGAAAATCAAAAGCATCTCGTAAGACCACGCCACAAATAAACATGTCGGGTTTTACCTTACGATGGCTAAAACACTTTTTATAAAATCCTCTGATATTATAATAGGGTTTATTTACAAATACTTAGTAAAATAGCCGAAATTGTTACATTTATTAAATTACAGCTACTAGCCACAAAGTGGATTATACAAACAAAACTCGTAAAAGGTTCGTAGGGAGAATGGATGTCTGACTAATGACTAGGCACTGTGGTACCACCTGTCACAGTACGTGGCCTAGATCACCGTACCGAGGATTACTCCCAATCCCCTGCAACACAAGACCAGGACTACCCCTTACTGGACAATCCCGAGTAAGATCACCCCACGGTTGGGATCAGCAACCACACCACTAAGTCGAATAAAAAGGGACATCTAGACGGGGATGACCTCACCCTAATGGGCGCTACCCACCTAGCCTTGCTGCATAACCCTTGATTTTCAGTCATTCTGGGTTGATGAGGCTTGAGGCCAAGCGTTACCTTTTAGAACGTTTCTCTTAGAATGCCCATCGTCCACCTGACGATGTTCCGAAAGCATTCGTCCATACAAGTCCGTCTCGGGTTCGAACGGAACCGAAGGCACTACTCCTACCACATCCATTTTGGAAATATCCTCAGGATTAGTAGTGACTAGCCCTTGCACTTCACCGCTCCATCTTCGACTCCGAACTCGTTTTTTCCACGAAAACGTACAAGCCAGATCGAAGTGGTTTTCGAGAAATAAATGCCGATCCTGGTCTCTTCGAAACGATCAACGCATTGGCCAATATTGATAGTCGATGATTTAACTATCAATTAATATTCACAAACATCCATCAAACATAAATAATTTCCCCAAATTATTATCATCCTTAAAATATCTTTGCAAGTTATATTTCCATTTTCAATCTCTTGAAAACAGTTTCAAACCACACATTCCTGATGGAATAAATTTCCAAATATTGATTTCCACTGAAACATCCAAGCCAAATACTTTAGATTTATAATAATTTAAATTAAAGCTATTTACATACTTTATTTGAAAATATACATACTTTTTAAAAGTTTCAAATAAAACTGCTTTATGAAATATAAACTACTTTCTTCAAAATAAAGTTAAGTCGTATTAAATTTTAAAATAAAGTTATGAAATCCTACACAAGTTTTAAAACAAAACTTTAACCAAACTATCTTTAAAATAAATCCATTTTATAATTATAAATATTAATAATATTCCTTTAAAACATAATACCAATTAGCCCTTTAAATAATTATTACTATAACCAATTTAGTAAATATTTACTTTGAAATCTTTACAGCTTAAATAAGAGTTTTCTTAAAACATTTCTTTTAAAATCAAATTTTAAACTTTTAACCTTTACTTAAAAATCTGCTTTAAAACGTACTTGGCTTTCAGGTTAAACTAAAGAATTCTTTTTATAAATCCTACTTGATTTATCTCAATTTAATTTTACGTTTATCCTGTAAATTCCTTTCCACACTTTACAAATAAACTCCTTTTATTTCTAAACACATTTCTATTTCCTGGAAATAACTTTCAAAATGTGCTTAAAGTATTTAAAATATGATTACTAAATTATTTATTCAAATTGAACTTTTGAAAATCTATATAAGTTCTTTAAGTAACCTAAATCAAAATTTTCTTTTTATATGAGATTATTATATCAAATGTTCATATTTAATTCCCTTTAGAAACATAATTCTAAATTACCTGTTAAATAATTAAATATCATAATTACTTAACAAATATTTACTTTCACTTAAAAATAATTCACTTCAAAACACTTCAAATTTCAACCAATTTTCTTGAATGTAATTCACTTAAATTCATTACTCAAAATTTCCCCTTTCTATTCTCTTTTAATTCCAATTTATTTTATTTATATTTTAAAATCTCAAATTAGACTTATCCAATCATAAAACAACACAATTTAATTTCCAAATAATCTATCACAGGATATTAACGAAATACATCACAGGATATAAATAAAATTTCTATTTGTAAGGAATCCATTTGGATCCCTCCAACCTGTTTTTTCCTGCATCCATAGATATTAGCACAAAAAATATATATCAATCCAGACTGATATTAATATTCATATTCAACCAATCACACAATTATTTAAATATTAACTATTTAAAACAGCTGAAATTCCAGATGTGAGTGATATTAACTCACCTTGAGTTTCGACGAGCGTTTTAAATTTTGAATTAAATCGAACCATTCGATTTAATCCAAAATTTTTGCTTGCTCCAAATGCTTTCGGACCTGCTGCAACGCGAAGAATGCATCGCTGCGATTCCGGCGCTTCTTGTTTCGTTTGAATCTGATAATGAACGCACAAGATATGAATTTTTAATGTTTGAATATAACTGATAAAACAAAATTTCCCTATTTTTTTTCTTTTCTTACAATCAAGGCTGCACGAAGATTCTTCTTCCCTACTCGGTCATGAACGTGAATACCCATCACGCACAGTCATTGATCGATGCCACTCCCCATCTCGTCACGTTCGACGACGATCCAACGCCTCCCCGTCGAAGCCCATCGGAAGCTCTACCTTCGGCCAAAGCCCGCCTCAATTCGACGCCCCCATCTCATTGAAAACGCACGCGAACGGCTGCACTTCGAGGTCGAAGATTTGTCAATCAATCATTCCAAACACGATCTTGACCGTTGGATAGGTAGATCCAACTGTCATCTCCGCTTCTCCAATAGAAAGTTTTGCGTAAAAACGTTTGGATTGAATGGAAATTGGAGAAGAAATGGGTAAAGTTTCAGCCATTGGAAAATGAACGGCGGCTAGGAAGAAAACTAGGGTTCTCTTGAGCGTGAATAGATATATACGTATCCTATTATTTTAATATTATTCACAATTTTTACAAGATTTCCGAACGAATTCCAAATCAGACATGCCACCAGGCGATTATAATGTTTTACCCGCATTCCGAACACAACAGAATGTTTTTCGGAGGCTAATTTGATCATATGCGCAAGTTACGGGAATAAACGATCAACTTTAAATCAAATCAATTAAAATTGTTTCTATGCGTTTTGAGCTGCCAGGGTCAAATGACGCTCGGATTGCTACGAAAAATGAAATCAGATAATAACTAACTATTTCAGATCCAATTGAACTGGTTTCTTCGAATTCCGAGACTGTGCCCCGGAAGGCTATTTTAACTCGTCGATAAATTCGAGCGATTTTCAAAATCGTCGAAATCACTTAAAATTTCACGTTTAAAATTTTAGTAACTTAATTATAAATCATATAGAATTTATATTCACACTAGAAATCATTCTGATTTGTTTCGAATCAAAATCTGATTATTTGCATTATTATATTATTAAATTCCATTATAAAATTAATATAAAATTTCAAATTTAACCTTTTGACCTTTAATTCCATCCAACAGTCCAATATTATAATTCGAATCCAAATAGACTTAAAATAAATTTTAGAAACCATTTCCGTTCCATTTGCCTCCAGATTCATAAATTATTTCGATTTCAAATAGTTAATTATTATTATTCAAATTCAATTTAATTACCATATTTGAAATTATAACTTATTTTCTTAATTTAACCAAAATCTTTTCATTCAAAATCCACATTTAACATTTAAAATGAATTAAATGTTCAAAATTAATGACTAGAAATTCTAGTTCGTTACAAATGGTTTTGACAAATCACTAACCATAATCTTTATTGGGGAAGCCTCATTCAATATACTCTCATTATAGACACCTTTGGCAATCCCTTTCGTTTATCGCCTTCGTTTAGAATTTGGAACCTTCGGCCATCAACTTTGGCTTCACATTTCCTTAGATCATTTACAGAATCTTACTTAGTCTTTTCTTAGTTCATTATATATTTTGGGTGTTACACCTTTGGTTACGCGCCTGTAAATCAAACCTTCAGAAATTAACCCCATGCTTTGCCATCTTAGCTTTGGTACATAAAGTAAAGCATGCCCTCTTGCATGCCTGGTGCTAGCATTACATGTGTTTCCTCTGCATTCATTTTGCCTTTACCCTTTTCAGCTGCTTACAATACTATTGTCTAACTTTGCAGTCTTTATTTTGGACCTTGCCCCTTAGTCACTTTATTAAATTATATTTAGAAAAATACCTTTTGGAATCTTGTTTTTATTTTCGGTAATCGTATTTTAAGCTTCGGCAATCACGTTTTAACTTCAGAAATGCATGTCATAATTTAGGGAATTACTTAACCAAATTTTATCGAAATCCTAGAAAATTCCTAGATATATTTTGAAGTGCACTTTTTCCATAACTTCCATAATTTAGCTATTTCCTTTACTTTTCTAAAATGCATGGGTTTCCAAAATCGATAACAAATTATTTAAACAAGGGAAAAATTCCAAAATTAAAACCCATCTTTTAAAATGTATTTTAACACATCACATTAATTTTTTATCTCATTTAGAAATCATTAAAGCTGGGAATCATAGCTGAACATCCTTTAGTAAAGTCATTTGAACTCATAACATTCGTTTAAAACCTTTTCTTTCATTTATAATTACTTAGTACATATGAACATAATCATTTGAATCATATTGGTATTCAATTTATATGAAGGCGGTAAAATTAGGGTGATATTACTCATCTAAGTCTTTTAGTTGAGTTGATCTTTATCATCTATTAGTTTCCATGGCTTTTTATTTCGTTTTCTTATTTTCCTCTCTAGGACACCACCGGTAATTTCCTTTAGAGCTTTTTTATTTTGTGAATCACAAATAAGTAGAATGAATTAGTAGATATATTTATTATGTCATAATGAGTTGGCTGCCGACCCTTATAGCTCTCTTCCATTTACTTTATCTTATGTTAAATAGGAGTGCAATATGGTAGGTAATTGTACATACAAATACTAATCATGATGAATTATTACTTATTTTGGTATAAAATGACAATAAGCAAATAAATGTCCCCCAAAATATTTACCTTGCCACCCTCTATTTTACTATATACATTTTCTCGTATAATACCATATTTAAGTTATTAGTCCCATAATTAATTATTTGTTAAAATATGGGGTGTCTTCGGCTTTCCCCTTAAAGGAATTTCATTCCCGAAATTAAATAAAGTATGGTAGTGATCTTAATTTTCCTTCTTCCCTCTAGCATAAACACATAAGTTCCCCATACATATATAACAAAGAATGTACCGGTGCATCTACAATACATAACAAAAACATAGAAAAATCTTATATGTTAAGTCTGGACAAACAACTAGAGTGGGTGAAGTCCCTCTAATTCTATCTTCTATTTTACAAATACAATCATCTCGATCATCACTCCATTAACCTCGTACAAGCTTTGCAAATTTATTCCGAAGCTCTTTCACATCTCGGTCTACTATGCAAATTATCTTTCTCACATAAACCATGTTTGGTTCAACAACCAAGTATTTCCTAGCTTTCTGGATTACGACAACACTAGGAACTTAAACAAACTACCTCAAACAGATACACGAAGCACATTATAGAGCCCAGCAAAAGCACTCGATAATTCAACCATATATGTTATTTTATCGATCCCCACAAGTATCAGAATTGGGCGTGCATATTTGGTGCTAATTTGCCTAGTTTTATTAACCTCATCGTGCCTCGCATTGGAGAGACCTTCATAAATACATGATTTTCGATCTTAAGCTCTCTCTTTCTATCTCTAATTGACTTAACTCTTAAGCATCGACTTAGCATCCTTAATCTTTTCGAATTATATGAGTTTTTTCCAAAGCTTCTCTTAGGTGATCTGATCCCAGTACAAGCCTATCTCCCATTTTACACCAATATACTAATGACTTACAAGGTCTTCCATACAATGCCTCAAAAGGTGTTATTCAAGTAATGGACTGGTAACTATCATTATATGAAAACTGCACTAAGTATAATTGATTTTTCTAAGATCCTCCAATGTCTGATATATAGGGTCGCAATAAATCCATAAATATCCTATTGACTCTCTCGGTCTGTCCATCTAACTGAGGATGGTTTGATGTGCTCATGCATAACTCCATACCCAAAGCACTCTATAAGCTTTACCAAAACTCATTGGCAAATAATGGGTTTCTGTCACTAATTATAGTACTTAGAACTTCACGTAGACTTGTTATATTTACATAAATCTCGACCAACTTTGAGGTCGTCCTTGTATATTTCAGTAGGATAAAATGGGCACTCTCGATCAATCAATCTACTATGACTCATGTACTCTCATCCCCAGCTCTTGATCTTAGTAACTGATCTATGAGATCTATGGAAACTGAGTCCCACTACCATGTTAGAATCTCTAAAGGTTGAAAAATCCATTCAGTTTTTTATGGTATGCCTTTACCTGTTGAAAAGTTAAGCATCTTCGTAAATAATTCCTAATATCTCTCTTCATCCCTTCCCAATAGAAGCACTGTTTTATGTCTTAGTACATCTTAGTACCTCCTTGATGAATCAAACTTCGAACAACGAAATTCATTTGAAACTAACTTTTGAAGGTCTCTTATATTTGGAATGTATAACCTTCCCAACTCTTAAAGCCAACGGCTTTTGTCCACTCTAAAACCTCTCAACTCCTCAATCTCGATAGTAGACCTTTGGCACCTAATCCTTTCAATACAAAGTCGATCCTCCCATTGCTTCATGGAAATCCTTTCCATGAAAGCCGAGCGAACTTCCAAGAATGACAATGTGTGACGACCCGCCCTTCTCGACCCTCGAAAATCAACCCAAAATACACCTCGGTGTGAATTGTCGACGATCAAGTGCCGGAAAAGACAGATTGTTAAGTAAACAGAAAGAAGGTAGAAGAAAAAAGGAACTAAACAATATCAGAATCTCACAGTCGCAGCGGAATAAAATATAATATATAATATCAACTCTTTACAAAAAATGAAAACTATATCTGTTTTATACAATATACCATCAGAGTATCTCATACATCAACAATTACCAGTCAGACAATCATACAATTATAGCAGCGGATAAATATACAAATACGGATAATACGTCTTAGACTCCTGCTCCAAAGCATCCTGTCCTGAACATATAATACTCGGTCTTACCCGAGCATTATAATGAAATAACACCTGAGTCAGTATGGAATACCATATGATAATAATGCATCCAAATTGATTATTAAAGTTTCAAAAATACTTTGAAAACAAAAGCATCTCGTAAGACCATGCCACAAATAAACATGTCGGGTTTTTACCTTACGATAGCTAAAACACTTTTTATAGAAATCCTCGGATATTATAATAGGGTCTATATATAAATACTTATAAAATAGCCGAAATTGTTACATGATTAAATTCCAGCTACTAGCCACAGAGTGGGTAATACAAACAAAACTCGTAAAAGGCTCGTAGGGAGAATGGATTTCCAACAATGACTAGGCACTTGGGTACCACCTGCCACAGTACCTGGTCTAGATCATCGTACCGAGAACCACGCCCGATCCCCTGCAACACAAGGCCCGGACTACCCCTTACTGGATAGTCCCGAGTAAGATCACTCCGCGGTTAGGATCAGCAACCGCACCACTAAGCCCAAAAAAAGGGACATCTAGACAGGAATGACCTTACCCGGAAATGGGTGCTTCCCACCAACCCTTGCTGCATATCCCCTGATTTTCAGTCATTCCCGGTTGATGAGGGTTGAGGCTAAACGTTACCTTTTAGATTGTTTCACTTAGAATGCCCATCGCCCACCTGACGATGTTCCGAAAGCATTCGTCCATACAAGTCCATCCCGAGTTCGAATGGAAACGAAGGCTCTACTCCTACTACATCCATTTTGGAAATATCCTCAGGATTAGTAGCGACTAGCCCTTGCACTTCACTGCTCCATCTTCGACTCCGAACACGTTTTCCCACGAAACGTACAAACCGGACCGAAGTGGTTTTCGAGAAATAAATCTTGATCCCGATCTCTTCAAAACGATCAACGCATTTGTCCAATATTGGTAGTCGGTGATTTAAATATCAATTAACATTCACAAACATCCACCATACAATAAATAATTCCCGCATTATTTATTTTCCTCAAAAATATCTTTACAAGATATGTTTCCATTTTCAAATCCTTTTGAAACACTTTTCAAACCCAATTTCCTCATGGAATAGATTCCCAAATCTTTACTTCCTCTGAAAACATCCAAGTACTAATATTTAAGATTTAAAATAATTAAAATTCTTATCTTTGAAAATACATTAAAACATTTACACAACTTACATACTTAGTTTAAAGTGTATATATATACACCTTTAAAAATGTTTCGAATAAAACTACTTAATGAAATATAAACTATTATCTTTAAAATAAGTTAAGTCATACTAGATTTTAAATAAAACTGTAACGATCTCGAATTTTATTAAGTTTAAATTGATAATTAAATTTTATTTTTGAATAAAATTTGTGAAAATAATTGGTAACTAATATAAAATTTTAGTTAAATTTTAAATAATCGAGAATTAATTTGGATATTTGAAAATGAACATGTTTATAAAATAGATTGAAAAATTGAATTGGGATTTTGGATATGATTAAATTTGATATTAGATAATTAAACTTTAAAAGGAATTAAAACGAGTATTGATATTAAGCAAATACTTTAAATGAATTTATAGTTATATAAAATATGAGAAGTAAAATATAATACAAACAAATGTACTAAAATAATAATAAATATATTTGTATTGACATACAAGTCAAGTATTAATGTTGAAAACAAAATTGCATATACGATTAAAATAGTACGAACTTGTAAATTGCAAAGCAAAGGAAATATGTATAAAACAAAGAAATAAAATAAATACACATAGTTGGAATTCAAAACAACACTTAAATATAAAACAAAGTAAAAATACAAACAAATAGATAAAAAAATAGATACTAGCACAATATAGTATTATCACCTAAAACAAATTGATAAAGTATGAATAAACAAAATAAGAAACAAAATAAAGTAAAATAACAAACAAAAGCATTTTTGTCAAGACAAAGCTGCAGCCACCCTAACATTATCATCAGCCAAATTAAACTAGATATAAGCAAGCATGGGAACTAGTACTCGTGCATTTAATGCTAGCACACTTTAAATCTTTTTCAACCTCAAATATAAAAGTATCTATGTATAAACAAAAGATATAGCGTCATGTAAACAAGTCAATACAAAGGAAAGCAAGACAGCAAACATATATTGGAATCTACAAGCCAATTAAATAAATATATGTAGATTTGTACAAAGCTGCAGCTCACCATAACAACATCATTCTAGCCGAGATCTTGTTTCATAAAACAAATGAAAATATAAGTACAAATAAAACATAAACAAAGAAATGCAAGATCTCAGCCGAGTAAAAAGGACTTGAGTTATCTTCACCCATGCCTTTGTACAAACCAGATCATCACCTGTACAAAGCATTATAATATCACCTAAACAACTCATCTTATTTCCTCTTCATTTTAGTTCGAGCGCCATCATGACTGAAAGAAAGAAAAAAAAAAAGAACATCATTATTTTATACATTTAAAGCTCAGTTATACAACAAAGCAGATTCAAGAAAAAGAAGAAACTGCAGTTCATCAAAACCCAAAAGCAACTCTCTGCTTCAAAATTTTAAAAATGTGAGTAACTTTTAAAATGTAAAATATTTGATAACATGATAGTATGGTTAGAATAAGTATTTGCTTGTATATTTAAGTGTAAATCTGTAGTTGACATATTGTGTGCATGCTGTGTTGTGCTCTGTTCTTTTCTGGATTAAGTAACATCATTTTAAAAAAAAATTAAGATTATGAAATAAGGTTGCATGATCAATATCTGAAGTTCAATATGTTTGTGTGTATATAGTAGTGAAATTATGTGGATAATTAGATGAATAAGGAAGGTATGCCTGCATACTGCTGTTTCCAGTTTCAAAAATTTAGGATTTGATTTGAAACGCTCTATCCCTTGATCTAGTGATTTTTAGGATTTAGTATTTAAACAAATTTTACTTGTTTCATCATAAACTAAAGTTTAAAATTTTATTTATGTCAAAAAAATAAATGGGAAATGGCTCTGGAACAAAACAACAGTATAAGTTGAATATAAGTGAGAATTTAATTCTCTTAGTTCATGGTTTCAGAAATATAATCCAGAATCTTATACAAAATGATGGTTTTTAAAACCAAAATCTGAATTTTTAGTGATGAATTTAGTGTGCAAGTATGGTTTGTCTGGAAATGGTGTTTTGGGTAAGCCCTGGTGATCTCGACGGTCTAAGAGGTCAGGTTTCGCTGGGATGGTAGTGGAGTGATCAGAGACGGTGGAAAAAATACTGGATGGGTGAGCAGATGATCATGGTGGCGACGGGGGGCAGTTGAAGTCCGTAGCCCCAGTTTTGTCAAGGCAGAGCATTTTGCTTTGTTCGACATCGCTGATTGATCGAGTTCAACGAGGGCTTGGGGATAGCGTCACGAGATCAAGGCGAAGCTTCGGTCGAATCTTTGTGGCCTCTGATGGCCAGAGGGTGGGGGACGAGACAATTTCTGGTGGTTGTTTTTGATGAAGTCTTGGTCGTATAGCTCGATTTTGAATTCGAGAGTATGGCGAAGTTCTGGCGATCAAAGATTGAATCGTGGGTGGAGTTCAACTTGCTCGATGGGGAGGCATTGATTGGAGGTGCGCGGCAGCGCCATGCACGTGCACGGTGGCGCAGTTATTTCACAGGAGTCACGTGATGACTTGACTCGAGTGATACTCGAGAATTTTGGATGGTTGCTTCGAGTTGATTCCGGTGCGCGCGTGAATGTTTATTGATACTGCAGTTTTAATTTTTTTAGTTAAGCTTGTATAAAAAAAAACAAAGAAGAAGAAGAAGAGAAGTGAGAAAGGAGGGAATTCGGGAAAATAGGTAAATCACTCGGGTCTTAACTCGAGTTACCAAAGTTTTTGCTCAGGTATAGTTTTTGTTAAACTTGAAAATTTTAATGTTATAACAGCTTTTGTTTAAATACAAAATTAAGTTTATTTATGGCAAATAATTAAGTGAAAGGAAATTTGAAACAGTGTTTTAAACATATTGTGAATAATACTTAAATTATAAATATGATTGAACTTTACTTTAAGTAGTGAAGTTAATAATTTCTATTTCATTAACGAATGAATTTTCTATAGTAAATCGATTTATAATTAATAATGGTTAATGTGAGAAATTTTATTTAAAAAAGGGAATTAAAGAAACTAAATAGTTAATGAAATCATTAACTAAGATTATCTGAACAATTAATTAATGTGATAAAAAATTTAACCATAAATTAGATTAATAAATTTAATGATAATAAATTGTGGAACTACTAAGTATAATTACTTAATGATAGAAATTATGGAATTGATTTATTTAGCATAATTAATTGAGTTAATTTGATTTATTCAAAACCTAAATTTCTTAACTTAATTAATTCAGAATAATCACTTGATAATTTTGAAAATATAATTACTTATAGAAGTAATTAATAGATAATTAATGAATGTAATCAATTAAATGATGATTTGAAATTTTAGTAAATTATTTGTTAATAAATTTAAAGGATTAATTAATAATGTGATTTATTAAGATTAACTTAATAATTTAAAGATTAATTGATTCATTAATTAAGAATGATAGTTAAAAATTAAGGGTTAACTAATAAATTGTGAAAGGGAATTTATTTCAAATAATTTGTAATTAAATTATGATAATTAATCCGGGTTAATAATTGATACATCCGATTTAAATTAATTATTTGATTAATAAATTCAATTGTGAATGTTTGGACTTGGCTGAATAATTGTTTTGTTTGATACCCCTGATATGTGATACTTTGTTTTGAGCTGTGTGACTTATTTATCTGTAATTTATTATCTGCGAATCTGTGAATGGACGATAAGCGTTATAGTTTATGTCGCTTATCAACTATATTTCTATGTTTTAATCTGTGATGGTTGAAATGATGTTGCACTAGTGTGTTAAACCCCTGGACCACACTTATACACACACCAATATGGATTTCATGAGGAAATCGATTAAGTCACAGATTTTTGAAATAGTTTTAAATTTTAATATTTGAATTCAAATGTTTTGGAAATGGATTGGGTTTAAAGTGAAAAGCTTTTGAAATGGAATTTCATAGATGAAATTTATTTTGAATAACTCGATAAAATATGAAGTTGAATAATTTGATTTGAACTTAAATTCAAGATTTGAAATTGAATTCTATGATTTAAAACTAGGGATTAAAAATGTTATACCAGTTATATATGGGTTAAACTATTTTAAAAGTATTGATTTGGGGATGTGAATAGAATTCAAGGGCTTTAACTCGTGTAAATATAATTGGATTTTTCTGAAACGAAAACTGTTTGTTTTCTAATAATAAAAACTTTCACATAAGAAATGAACGTCCAATTTGTGTTAAAAAGAATTCAAAGTTTGAAAATGAAGATAATTTCCAAGTTATGAAAAATGATTTTTGAAAGCTATAAGTTGAATCTTTGATTTAAAGATTCAACAAGTTAATCGAATTTTGAAAGCTATGAGTTAAATCTTTGATTTAAAGATTTAATGAGTTAATCCAATGGGAATGGAAATTGTTTTAAAGTCTATGAATTGATCTTTGTGAAATAAATCTTTTTTGTAATATAAAGATTTGAAATGGTAATTGGTTTAAACCATTTGAAGAAAAGTTTTGGGTTTTAAGTTGTGACTTAATTGAAATCCCAATATCCATATATTTTTGAAATACTGCGCTCAGTGTTCGATTTAGCCGGGAGAGGACCTTTGTGTCATATATCCCATTTCGAATATGTGATATGTCGTTATGGATAGCATTTGAAGACCGAATATTTTTGAAAGCGAAAGGACAACTCGTTGAATGTCTTTGCATCGACTGGTCCCCGATATAGAGACTCCATATGTGATGGGAAGTCCGAACGTGATTAGTGAATATCCGGATTGCAAGGACTTCTTTGTAAGTGCCTTCGGTTCTGTTTAAGCCCGGAACAGACTTGTATGGATAGTGTGTCTGACATTACAAATTGAGATATAAAGTTGATTTCTTTCAAATATATTTCTGTTGGTGGCGGAGAATTTATTCTCTTAGCTTAACACCCTTCTCTGAGACGTACGAGCTCAGAGGTTATATAGTTGAAGGTTATCAGCAATATATTCCCAATTTGGTAATGTGACATGCTGAGTGTTGCTGTGAAATGATCATTGTTTGATCATTTGTGATATGATCATTTGTTTGATCACTTATCTTTGTGATCATTTCTATGATCATTTGTTGACCCAAAGCACAGCTTTTGTATAAAGCGTGGCTTTGTGGACGAGACTTCGTCGAGCCTCACACCCCGGAATGGTCAAAACAGGAAAGATGTGGCAAGGTTATGATGGGTAGCTCCCTTTAGGGTATGTGCATTTCCTTCTGGAAAAGGGTGGTATCATGGTATGGAGCCCCGATACTTACTCATGTTGAAACACTTTATTTATCATTGTGTGATGTTGGTTAGAGAGCTCTCGGATAAAGGTCCCAAAGGACCGGGGGATGGCATACTCGTGTCAGTTGTTACCTAGTTTGAAAGGTAACCCGGCCTTGTGTTGGCAGAGATCCGGTTAGGTTCTCGGGGACGTCCTTCCAGAGGCGTTCTCATGTGGCAATGGGAAGTTCCTTGGCCTGACCATTTGTTGGAAATCCAAAGAAACAATACGAGCATTGTACGGTATTAGTTGTAGAACCTGCCATCTAATATGGTAGCTATAGTAGGCATAATATAATGGTACCTATGCTGGCTAAGATTTATATTCTACTTTCGAAATGATTTTTACTACACTATGCACTAGTAATAATATCAAATGTTTCTCTTAATGCGTATCAAGCATCTTTGACTATCATAAGGAGAAATCTCCTCCGACTCTGCGTTTGCATTGTGTGTGTGTGCGGGAGGCCTTATGGTAGTCTCATTTCAAAAAGCATTGCGAATTGATTTTTGAATACTTCTTGGTTTGTTTTTAAAAATAAACTATTTTTGTTGCTCACACCAGTCCCATGACTGATCCGGAGTTTATTGTTTCTTTCCTAAACTCTGGATGCTCAAAATTTTTCTACACGAGCGTCTAGAGTTGGGTTTTTCAGATAGTTAGATTTAACAGATTGTCTGGAGCTAGTTCAATCTTTGGATCAGACTGCAGTTGCTTATCTATGTGCATCGTTATTGGGAGTTCGAGCTATTGTTGGATTGGTTCTTGGAGATGAAGTTGCAGTTCTCGGAGTTCTCTTTTGAAGACTATCTTAGAGTTATATTGTTCCGCTGCTAGATGTCATCTATTTTCTTTTCCGCTGCTATTTATTGTATCATATCTCTGATGTATATTGATATCTATTGGATCATCTGTTGTATCAGATATTGTATCAAAGCTGTATATCAATGTATTATTCTTTTATTTTGCTGTGTTATTTACTTAATGTTGTAATAAGCTCCGGCGAATCGGATTTGAACGGTCGAATCTATGGCATTCGAATACGATATGAAGTATGGATGTCGATTTTCGAGCGGGCAAAATCCGTCTCGTTACATTTGGTATCAGAGCTAAGGTTGAACTTTAGCTCAAGAGTGTAACACATTAAGTAGCTCATTAGAGATAGGGTGAAGTATCCTTAGAATGATTCTATCCCTAAGATATCTGTTTGAATGCCTCAGTAAATTCTCTTACTATCCACTGGTAGTGAGTATGAGTGCAAGAAGAGAACGAGATAGGGGACAGAGAAGTATGACTATAAATGGTCAATACCTTGCAACAGTGGAAACAACTTTCTCTATCAATTTCCTTTGATTCGATTTCATTTTTTTTGATTGCTTCGTGATATTTCCAGAAGAAGTTTCTGTGTGATGGTGGCTCTGCAAATCGTTGGAGGAAATCTTTACTTCGTATTTTCATCAGTTTCTCATCAGTTTTTGATTTAAACCTTAATGAATATGAATTTGAAATTCGGAATTGGAAATTTTAAATGAATTGGAAATTTTAAAATTGAGTTAAATTGGTTAATGGAATATGAAGGATAAATTTGAATAGTATCGATAAAATGATTTCGTTTAAAACTAAATTTGAAGTTCTATCATAATTTCTTGTATCTATTGTTAATATTCTGATTTGGTGAGCCAAATGCAGAATTGGTATCCAGTTTGATCTGAAAAAATATTTCTCGATCTTTCATCTATCTTTGTTGTTTTCATGCCTGCGAATTTCGAGGACGAAATTCTTTTTAAGGGGGGAAGTTTGTAAAGATCTCGAATTTTATTAAGTTTAAATTGATAATTAAATTTTATTTTTGAATAAAATTTGTGAAAATAATTGGTAATTAATATAAAATTTTAGTTAAATTTTAAATAATCGAGAATTAATTTGGATATTTGAAAATGAACATGTTTATAAAATAGATTGAAAAATTGAATTGGGATTTTGTATATGATTAAATTTGATATTAGATAATTAAACTTTAAAAGGAATTAAAATGAGTACTGATGTTAAGAAAATACTTTAAATGAATTTATAGTTATATAAAATATGAGAAGTAAAATATAATACAAACAAATGTACTACAATAATAATAAATATATTTGTATTGACATACAAGTCAAGTATTAATGTTGAAAACAAAATTGCATATACGATTAAAATAGTACGAACTTGTAAATTGCAAAGCAAAGGAAATATGTACAAAACAAAGAAATAAAATAAATACACATAGTTGGAATTCAAAACAACACTTAAATATAAAACAAAGTAAAAATACAAACAAATAGATAAAAAAAATAGATACTAGCACAATATAGTATTATCAGCTGAAACAAATTGATAAAGTATGAATAAACAAAATAAGAAACAAAATAAAGTAAAATAACAAACAAAAGCATTTTTGTCAAGACAATGCTGCAGCCACCCTAACATTATCATCAGCCAAATTAAACTAGATATAAGCAAGCATGGGAACTAGTAATCGTGCATTTAATGCTAGCACACGTTAAATATTTTTCAGCCTCAAATATAAAAGTATCTATGTATAAACAAAAGATATAGCATCATGTAAACAAGTCAATACAAAGGAAAGCAAGACAGCAAACATATATTGGAATCTACAAGCCAATTAAATAAATATATGTAGAGTTGTACAAAGCTGCAGCTCACCATAACAACATCATTCTAGCCGAGATCTTGTTTCTTAAAACAAATGAAAATATAAGTACAAATAAAACATAAACAAAGAAATGCAAGATCTCAGCCGAGTAAAAAGGACTTGAGTTATCTTCACCCATGCCTTTGTACAAACCAGATCATCACTTGTACAAAGCATTATAATATCACCTAAACAACTCATCATATATATATTAAACTTCCTCTTCATTTTAGTTCGAGCACCATCATGACTGAAAGAAAGAAAAAAAAAGAACATCATTATTTTATACATTTAAAGCTCAGTTATACAACAAAGCAGATTCAAGAAAAAGAAGAAACTGCAGTTCATCAAAACCTAAAAGCAACCTCTGCTTCAAAATTTTAAAAATGTGAGTAACTTTTAAAATGTAAAATATTTGATAACATGATAGTATGGTTAGAATAAGTATTTGCTTGTATATTTAAATGTAAATCTGTAGTTGACATATTGTGTGCATGCTGTGTTGTGCTCTATTCTTTTCTGGATTAAGTAACATCATTTTAAAAAAATTTTAAGGTAATGAAATAAGGTTGCATGATCAATATCTGAAGTTCAATATGTTTGTGTGTATATAGTAGTGAAATTATGTGGATAATTAGATGAATAAGGAAGGTATGCCTGCATACTGCTGTTTCCAGTTTCAAAAATTTAGGATTTCAATTGAAACGCTTTATCCCTTGATCTAGTGATTTTTAGGATTTAGTATTTAAACAAATTTTACTTGTTTCATCATAAACTAAAGTTTAAAATTTTATTTATGTCAAAAAAATAAATGGGAAATGGCTCTGGAACTAAAACAACAGTATAAGTTGAATATAAGTGAGAATTTAATTCTCTTAGTTCATGGTTTTAGAAATATAATCCAGAATCTTATACAAAATGATGATTTTTAAAACCAAAATCTGAATTTTTAGTGATGAATTTAGTGTGCAAGTATGGTTTGTCTGGAAATGGTGTCTTGGGTAAGCCCTGGTGATCTCGATGGTCTGTGAGGTCAGGTTTCGCTGGGATGGTAGTGGAGTGATCAGAGACGGTGGAAAAAATACTGGATGGGTGAGCAGATGATCGTGGTGGCGACGGGGGGCACTTGAAGTCTGTAGCCCTAGTTTTGTCAAGGCAGAGCATTTTGCTTTGTTCGACATCGCTGATTGATCGAGTTCAACGAGGGCTTGGGGATAGCGTCACGAGATCAAGGCGAAGCTTCGGTCGAATCTTTATGGCCTCTGATGGCCAGAGGGTGGGGGACGAGACAATTTCTGGTGGTTGTTTTTGATGAAGTCTTGGTCGTATAGCTCGATTTTGAATTCGAGAGTATGGCGAAGTTCTGGCAATCAAAGATTGAATCGTGGGTGGAGTTCGACTTGCTCGATGGAGAGGCGTTGATTGGAGGCGCGCAGCAGCGCCGTGCACGGTGGCGCAGTTATTTCACAGGAGTCACGTGATGACTTGACTCGAGTGATACTCGAGAATTTTGGATGGTTGCTTCGAGTTGATTCCGGTGCGCGCGGGAATGTTTATTGATACTGCAGTTTTAATTTTTTTTAGTTAAGCTTGTATAAAAAAACAAGAAGAAGAAGAAGAGAAGTGAGAAAGGAGGGAACTCGGGAAAATAGGTAAATCACTCGGGTCTTAACTCGAGTTACCAAAGTTTTTGCTCAGGTATAGTTTTTGTTAAACTTGAAAATTTTAAAGTTATAACATCTTTTGTTTAAATACAAAATTAAGTTTATTTATGGCAATGTAATTAAGTGAAAGGAAATTTGAAACAGTGTTTTAAACATATTGTGAATAATACTTAAATTATAAATATGATTGAACTTTACTTTAAGTAGTGAAGTTAATAATTTCTATTTCATTAACGAATGAATTTTCTATAGTAAATCGATTTATAATTAATAATGGTTAATGTGAGAAATTTTCTTTAAAAAAGGGAATTAAAGAAACTAAATAGTTAATGAAATCATTAACTAAGATTATCTGAACAATTAATTAATGTGATAAAAATTTTAACCATAAATTAGATTAATAAATTTAATGATAATAAATTGTGGAACTACTAAGTATAATTACTTAATGATAGAAATTATGGAATTGATTTATTTAGCATAATTGATTGAGTTAATTTGATTTATTCAAAACCTAAATTTCTTAACTTAATTAATTCAGAATAATCATTTGATAATTTTGAAAATATAATTACTTATAGAAGTAATTAATAGATAATTAATGAATGTAATCAATTAAATGATGATTTGAAATTTTAGTAAATTATTTGTTAATAAATTTAAAGGATTAATTAATAATGTGATTTATTAAGATTAACTTAATAATTTAAAGATTAATTGATTCATTAATTAAGAATGATAGTTAAAAATTAAGGGTTAACTAATAAATTGTGAAAGGGAATTTATTTCAAATAATTTGTAATTAAATTATGATAATCAACCCGAATTAATAATTGATACATCCGATTTAAATTAATTATTTGATTAATAAATTCAATTGTGAATGTTTGGACTTGGCTGAATAATTGTTTTGTTTGATACCCCTGATATGTGATACTTTGTTTTGAGCTGTGTGACTTATTTATCTGTAATTTATTATCTGTGAATGGACGATACGCGTTATAGTTTATATCACTTATCAACTATATTCCTATGTTTTAATCTGTGATGATTGAAATGATGTTGCACTAGTGTGTTAAACCCCTGGACCACACTTATACACACACCAATATGGATTTCACGAGGAAATCGATTAAGTCACATATTTTTGAAATAGTTTTAAATTTGAATATTTGAATTCAAATGTTTTGGAAATGGATTGGGTTTAAAGTGAAAAGCTTTTGAAATGGAATTTCATAGGTGAAATTTATTTTGAATAACTCGATAAAATATGAAGTTGAATAATTTGATTTGAACTTAAATTCAAGATTTGAAATTGAATTCTATGATTTAAAACTAGGGATTAAAAATGTTATACCAGTTATATATGGGTTAAACTATTTTAAAAGTATTGATTTGGGGATGTGAATAGACTTCAAGGGCTTTAACTCGTGTAAATATAATTGGATTTTTCTGAAACGAAAACTATTTGTTTTCAAATAATAAAAGCTTTCACATAAGAAATGAACGTCCAATTTGTGTTAAAAAGAATTTCAAGTTCGAAAATGAAGATAATTTCCATGTTATGAAAAATGATTTTTGAAAGCTATAAGTTGAATCTTTGATTTAAAGATTCAACAAGTTAATCGAATTTTGAAAGCTATGAGTTAAATCTTTGATTTAAAGATTTAATGAGTTAATCCAATTGGAATGGAAATTGTTTTAAAGTCTATAAATTGATCTTTGTGAAATAAATCTTTTTCGTAATATAAAGATTTGAAATGGTAATTGGTTTAAACCATTTGAATAAAAGTTTTGGGTTTTAAGTTGTGACTAAATTGAAATCCCAATATCCATAAATACTGCGCTCACTGTTCGGTTTAGCCGGGAGAGGACCCTTGTGTCATATATCCCATTTCGAATATGTGATATGTCGTTATGGATAGCATTTGAAGACTGGATATTTTTGAAAGCGAAAGGACAACTCGTTGAATGTCTTTGCATCGACTGGTCCCCGGTATAGAGACTCCATATGTGATGGGAAGTCCGAACGTGATTAGTGAATATCCGGATTGCAAGGACTTTTTTGTAAGTGCCTTCGGTTCTGTTTGAGCCTGGAACAGACTTGTATGGATAGTATGTCTGACATTACAAATTGAGATATAAAGCTGATTTCTTTCAAATATATTTCTGTTGGTGGCGGAGAATTTATTCTCTTAGCTTAACACCCTTCTCTGAGACGTACGAGCTCAGAGGTTATGTAGTTGAAGGTTATCAGCAATATATTCCCAATTTGGTAATGTGACATGCTGAGTGTTGCTGTGAAATGATCATTGTTTGATCGTTTGTGATATGATCATTTGTTTGATCACTTATCTTTGTGATCATTTCTATGATCATTTGTTGACCCAAAGCACAGCTTTTGTATAAAGCGTGGCTTTGTGGACGAGACTTCGTCGATCCTCACACCCCGGAATGGTCAAAACAGGATAGATGCGGCAAGGTTATGAGGGGTAGCTCCCTTTAGGGTATGTGCATTTCCTTCTGGAAAAGGGTGGTATCATGGTATGGAGCCCCGATACTTACTCATGTTGAAACACTTTATTTATCATTGTGTGATGTTGGTTAGAGAGCTCTCGGATAAAGGTCCCAAAGGACCGGGGGATGGCATACTCGTGTCAGTTGTTACCTAGTTTGAAAGGTAACCCGGCCTTGTGTTGGCAGAGATCCGGTTAGGTTCTCGGGGACGTCCTTCCAGAGGCGTTCTCATATGGCAATGGGAAGTTCCTTGGCCTGACCATTTGTTGGAAATCCAAAGAAACAATACGAGCATTGTACGGTATTAGTTGTAGAACCTGCCATCTAATATGGAAGCTATAGTAGGCATAATATAATGGTACCTATGCTCGCTAAGATTGGTATTCTACTTTCGAAATGATTTTTACTACACTATGCACTAGTAAAAATATCAAATGTTCCTCTTAATGCGTATCAAGCATCTTTGACTATCATAAGGAGAAATCTCCTCCGATTCTACGTTTGCATTGTGTGTGTGTGTGCGGGAGGCCTTATGGTAGTCTCATTTCAAAAAGCATTGCGAATTGATTTTTGAATACTTCTTGGTTTGTTTTTAAAAATAAACTATTTTTGTTGCTCACACCAGTCCCATGACTAATCCGGAGTTTATTGTTTCTTTCCTAAACTCTGGATGCTCAAAATTTTTCTACACGAGCAATCTAGAGTTGGGTTTTTCAGATAGTTAGATTTAACAGATTGTCTGGAGCTAGTTCAATCTTTGGATCAGACTGCAGTTTCTTATCTATGTGCATTGTTATTGGGAGTTCGAGCTATTGTTGGATTGGTTCTTGGAGATGGAGTTGCAGTTCTCGGAGTTCTCTTTTGAAGACTATCTTAGAGTTATATTGTTCCGCTGTTAGATGTCATCTATTTTCTTTTCCGCTGCTATTTATTGTATCATATCTCTGATGTATATTGATATCTATTGGATCATCTGTTGTATCATATATTGTATCAAAGCTGTATATCAATGTATTATTCTTTTATTCTGCTGTGTTATTTACTTGATGTTGTTATAAGCTCCGACGAATCGGATTTGAACGGTCGAATCTATGGCATTCGAATACGATATGAAGTATGGATGTCGATTTTCGAGCAGGAAAAATCCGTCTCGTTACAAAAACTATGAAATACTATACAAGTTTCATATAAAACTTTGTTTGATTATCTTTAAAATAGAACCATTTCACAAAGAATATGTAATAATAATAATAATATTCTTTAAACATAGTTCTAAGTACCCTTTTTTAAATAATTTCTTCTATAACTACTTTGATAAATGTTTACTTTTTAAATTCTTACATCTTAAAACATTTCTTGAAATCATTCTTTAATAAAACTTCAAACTTCTAACTTTTCAAAAATCAGCTTTAAGAACTTACTTGGCATCTCAGGGAAATACACTTCCATCTTCAAATAACCAAAGAATTCTTTTTATCAGTCCAATACGATTTATCCCAAATCAATTTTACGTTCATTCCATAAAATACCCTTTCCATACTTTAAAAATATCTCCTTTTATTTTAAAGACATTGCTATTTCCTGGAAATCATTTTCAACATATGTTTAAAATATTTAAAATAAGCTTCTAGAAATTATTTAATTGAAAATAATACTTAAGGAAATATATAGGGGTTTCCGAAGTATTTTAAATAAAATTTAAACTTTTAAAATAAGGTTATTAAATCAAATATTCATATTAAATTTCCTTTTGAAAACTCAATACTACTTTACCTTTCAAAAAAAATTAAATACCATAATTACTTAATCAATGTTTTCTTTCATTTAAAAACATTTTAAAATAATATTTCTTTCTAAACATATTTAAACTACAAATTTATATTTTGAAAACTTTCTTTAAACAAAACAAAATTTGCAGGAGAAAATACACTTCTCATTCTTTAAAATAATTCTCGCTATTAATTTAAACAATTCTCAATTCCCTTTGAAAACAAATTTCAAACACTTGAAATTTTTCAACCCATTCCTTGGATTTAATCTCTTTTAAAATTCTTTACTTAAGAATTTTTTTTATATTCTTTAAACCTAATTCATCTATTTATATTTAAAATTTCCAGGTTGTATTCACCCAATCACAACACAACACAATTTAAATTTCAGTTTAATTCATCACAACATATAAATAGAACGCAGCATATCAGGATCTAAACAAATTATCACATAATAATAAATAAGGTATATCACAGAATATAAATTAATTTCTACTTGTGAGAGATCCAACTGGATCCCTCCAACCTGTTTCCATGCATCCACGGATATTAGCACAACAACATATATCGATTCAATCATATTCAACCAATCAAGCAATCATCTAAATATTGACTATTTAAATTAACTAATACTCCAGATGTGGGTGAGTTAAACTCACCTTGAGTTTCGGCGAACGTTCAAATTTAAATTAAATCGAATGGCGTTCGATTTAACCTAAATTTCTACTTGCTCGGAACGATTCCCAAACTGCTCCACTATGAAGTACACGTCTCTGCGATTCCGGCGTTTCTCATTTCATCGAAATCAGACTAAAAACGCGTGAGATATTAATTTTTAAAGTTCGAACTAAAATTTATATAAATAATTAACCTTTCTTTTATTATTAATTACCAACCCAAAAGATCTGGCCACACATCCCTTAAGAAGAAATCACGGCCGTACCCTGTACGTTCTTCTTCCTCACGCGTCAATACGCAGCACAAACGAACCCATATGCCGCCACTAGTGGTAGATATCGTCTCCTCCACGCTTGATTAGAATGCGATCGTTCGACTCCACCACGAAGCCCACGGCTTTCCCCCCTTCGGCCAAAACACGAACGAGCTTGGCTCCTCTAATACACCGAAAATCATGCACGAAAAATGCATGAACGCAGCCTCCTAGTACCTCCAATCGACAACGATAGCTCGAACCACCCTTTGGATCTGAGGCTCTTGACGAGCTCTTCGACTTTGCAGTTGGTGATTTCCGAAGAAGGTCGATGGATAGAGAGATATTGAGGGAGAAAATTCATTCGTTTTTGGCCATTGGAAATGCCTCTAGCGGCGGACGAAGTATAGGCTAGGGTTTCATAGAGAAAAAGGAATTTATACACGATTTTATAATATTAATTTAATAATATTTCCACTTCAAAACAAATTTTTCGAACGATCTCCAAACAACTTGTGCCAAAAGGCGTTTCTAAGGTTTTACCTACGTTTCGAACACAATGGAACGTGTTTTGGCAGCTAATTCGATCATATACGCGAGTTACGGAAATAAACGATAAATTTTAAATTAAATCGATTAAAGTATTTTCTATGCGTTTTAAGCTGCCGGGGTCAAACGCCAACTCCGATTGCTACGAAAATTGAAATCCGAGAATAACTATCTATTACGGATCCCATGAAACTGGTTTTGTCGAATTCCGAGACTGTGCCCCGGAAGGCTATTTTAACTCGTCGATTAATTCGAGCGATTTTCAAAATCGTCGAAATCATCTAAAATTTCACTTTTAAAACTTTATTAACTCTATTATAACTCGTATAAAATTTATATTCACGTTAGAAATCATTCTGATTCATTTCGAACCAAAATCTAATTATTTGCATTATTATATTATTAAATCCCATTATTAAATTAATATAAAATTCCAAATTTAACCAATCGACTTCTAATTTAATTCAACAGTTCAATATTATAATACAAATCTAATTAGACCTAAGAATAAATTTTAGAATCTAACTTTATATCTATTTACACTCACAATTACCAATTATTCCAATTCTAATATATTATTATTATTATTATTATTCAGATTTAATTAAATTACTGTATTTAAAAGTTTGACCAATTTTATTAATTTTAACCAAAGTTTTTTATTTCAAAATTCAAACCATATTCAACATTTAAAATGAACTAAATGTTCAAATCTGGCGACCCAAAATTCCGGATCGTTACATTCCTCCTCCCTTATAAAAATTTCGTCCTCGAAATTTGCTAAGGTAGAAGAATGTCCAAACCCAAAAGCAAAACTTACTTAGTGAAAGTCTCAATTTCACTTTGCTCAAATTCTTTAGTTACAAATCGAAACTACTAGTTTCAATTCCTATCCCAAAATCCTTTTTATTTTCAATTGCTATTTGAAATCAACTTTGTCATTTATGAAACATTTTATTTATTTTTCAAAAATTTTCCAACTCCCAAAATTTCCGGAAAATTTTGGCAGAGTCTCCCCTGTACGGAGGAGCTTTTGCGATATCGCAATACAGATAAATATATATACATCGACCCACACGGTCGGAAACCAAAATATCTCATAATATATATATATATATATATATATATCATTTCCCGATTATATTAGCATAGGTGTACCTTTTTAGCAAATTTTAAAAGCAAGCGGATAATATTTTAGCATATATGCGCTCCACTCTACCGATCGCCTCCCGTACCTGTACTTACTCAGCAAACATATGAGTTTTCAATAATATAAGAATTTGTTAACATTCCATTCATTAACCTTAACCAAACATATCAATTTCATAGCCTAACCAAGCAAACTTCATAATTTAACAATGTTAACCATATTTTCAATTTGAAGCATTTGCATTTCTTTTATGATTCATTTTATTTCATATACAAAAAACACTTAATAAAATTTTAATCCATTCCAATTGATTCAAAAATCAATTTTATTTGCTTCTTTTAAGCCAATTAAATTTTTGTTTACAACAAAACAACCAATTCTATGCAAATTTAAGGTTATCCAAGCAAGTGACCATCACTTAAGCTTATAACCATTAAAATTAATTTCCAACTTAGATTCATATTAATTTTATTCAACTTTGCATGGTTCACAATCCAAGCATTCTTATTCCATTGCAATTTTAAATCAAATCCTTATTCTTACACTTTAAGTTCATTACCCAACTTGAATTTATATTAATATCATTCCATTCTTATTTACAACTCATACACTCTTACTTCCACACAATAATTAATTAAAATTCATTAGCTTCGTTTACGACAACAACTAATTGCTTAAGAAAATCCTCATGTTATTTATACAAACAACAATTACCTAAACTTATACAAAGTTCTAATTAATTCCATCTAAATCTATATCAATTTTATTTCATTGGAATTATCCACAAACCAAACAAACTTTACTTCACTACAATTTTTAAATCAAATCCCGATTCTCTCTTTTCAAATTCATTATCCAACTTAAGTTTATATTAATCATTCCATTTTGGATTAATTATAACTCCTACATTCATATTACATCACAAATAGTAATTAAAATCCTCTCACTTGCATTACAATTTATTATCTAAACAAGTTCTATTTTAAGTCCTCTTATGAAGCTTACCACAAATCAATTTCCAATATGCCTAAGTTAGTTCAATTTCAATTTTACAATTATTCCCATTTCTTGTATATCATTTTCTTTTAAATTTGATTCTTAATTCCCATCCATTTACAAATTGTAATTCAACTAGTTACTTGATCGTTTACTAATTCAAGCAAGTAAAGTAAAGTTGGAAATCAATTCACTTTATAAACACCTTTTTATATTCACTTGTATATTTAACACGACTAAGTCAACATATACTTTACTTGATTTAACTTTAATTAAATTTGTTTACTGACTTAATCCATATTAGATTTTAACTCATTCTCCCAATTCATTTTGAATCTATTAATCATATATCATTTCAATTATTCTAAACAAGAACTGGTTTTTTTTTACCTTTCAAAATTTTATTTACAAGTTTCCAAAATTTTATTCATTCCAACATTATTTTCATTTAATTTAGCTTACGCTACATTTAGATTCAACAATTCCTTGGGTTTAGTTGAGTGAGAATTATTCAATATCATTTCAACTAAATTATATTTTCTTTCAATCTCAACTCTTTTCCAATTTGAATTCAAGTTTTAACTAAATTTATTCAGCCAATTTAAATTCATGCTATTCTTTTACTATTTTACATTAGAATTTAACTCTATTCATAATTATTTGTAACACAACTGAATTTTGATTTTAATTCAATCCAAACTTCAACTCAATTTCATTTAATCGAAGTTAAATCCAATTCAATCCAATTTTAATTTTCCATATACAAGTTTAAAGCTTATTTACTAACTTAAGTTCATCCACATCCTTTATATTTTATATCTTCATCATCTTATTTCAATTCACATTTCATTTGAGATTAGGTATGAATTCACCATACCATTCAACTATTTCCCATTAGTGATCATACTTCCATTTTCTATTTATAAGTTCATCAAATTATTTACTTAAAAGTTTATATTGCTCATTTTTATTCATCTACATCTTATAATCATCAATTTCAAATTTTCTATATATATGCATCACTGAATTCTTAAAGATATAAATTTTATTTCACCTTAATTCTCTGCAAATTTTAAATCCACAATTTCAAATTATAAGTATAACACTTACTAGCTTATGAGTACAATTTATTACACAATGACCCTCAATTACAAAGTCAACTTACATTAATTTAACCCAAATCAATTTAATTCTAAGTCCAATTTATTTAACTTATCCCAAGCTACATTCAAATTTTCTATTCACTTCAATATATTTTATTCACTTCCATTTACTCGAGTTAAATTTTAATTCCAAGATTAAGATTTTCATTTCTTCCTTATTAATATCGACTTTACTTAATAAGTTCAATAGTTGATCCATTTTAACCTTCACATTATTTAAATAGAATTTTCCCAGAATTCAATTACCCGGTTTTATTTCAAAATCATTTTGAAGTAATAAATAACTCATACCCTCCTGGTATATCAAATCAAACTTCTAGATTTCTAAAACAATCTGTTTTCACCAAAGCAATTTCCCTTTTGAAACTTCCAAAATCACTTGTATCTCAAACAAGTCCAACAAATATCATAATCACTCATATGGTAGCAATCCATCACTTTAGAAACTCGAAAATGAATTCTAATGATGTGGCCAGCATCATCAGGATTATTTTCCAGCGACTGAAGTGAGTTCAGTGCTTCCGGACTTTCCCACATTCATTTCAAAACAGTTTCCATTCAAAAATACTTTCCCAAAACAATATTCCATCATTACCTTCAAATCTTTGGACAACATTCCCCAAGATTTAAATTTCCCTAACCTATGTTTTCAATACATTTAAAACACTTTCGAAATTTCCGGGATTCAAATTCTGGTTTAATTCAAATTTAGTTATTCTTCTTTGGTATGATTTATACTCTTGGAATTTATTTGGTTATAACCATTTCAAATTTTAGATTAAATTTTAGATTCTTATTTAATTATAGTATTAACAACCAATCAACCAAATATATATATAATAATTTCAGAAAATTATCCCTTTTATATCAAAATATAATTTCGGGTAAAATTATTACATTTACCCACTTTAAAAACAATACTATGTCGGTTTATCTCGTTTAAGAGTTTAGAAACCCCTATCGATATGGTTGTACTTCCCGTACCGACCAGAATTCATAAACACTCAACCGATAAGTCAACACAGTATAAAAACAATTTTATTCACTAACAAGTACGCACTAATATCTATTCATACACTCAACTCATTATAGAGTACTATTCACTCTGTTTAATAAGTAATTTCACCATCAAAGCCTAGGTTGTCGCCAACCTAAGCTCTGATACCAAGTGTGACGACCCGCCCTTCTCGACCCTCGAAAATCGACACAAAATGCACCTCAGTGTGATATGCCGACGATCAAGTGTCGGAAAAGACTGATTGTTGAGGAAACAGAAAGAAGGTAGAAGAAAAAAGGAACTAAACAATATCAGAATCTCACAGTCGCAGCGGAATAAAATATAATATATAATATCAACTCTTTACGCAAAATGGAAACTATATCTGTTTTATACAATATACCATCAGAGTATCTCATACATCAACAATTACCAGTCAGACAATCATACAATCATAGCAGCGGATAAATATACAAATACAGAAAATACGCCTCAGACTCCAGCTCCTCTCCTGCTCCAAAGCATCATGTCCTGAACATATAATACTCGGTCTGACCCGAGCATTATAATGAAATAACACCCAAGTCAGTCTGGAATACCAACTGATAATAATGCATCCAAATTGATTATTAAAGTTTCAAAAATCCTTTGAAAACAAAAGCATCTCGTAAGACCACGCCACAAATAAACATGTCGAGTATTTACCTTACGATAGCTAAAACACTTTTTATAGAAATCCTCTGATATTATAATAGGTTCTATATACAAATACTTATAAAATAGCCGAAATTGTTACATGATTAAATTCCAGCTACCAGCCACAGAGTGGGTAATACAAACAAAACTCGTAAAAGGCTCATAGGGAGAATGGATTTCCAATAATGACTAGGCACTGGGGTACCACCTGTCACAGTACCTGGTCTAGATTAGCGTACCGAGGACCACACCCGATCCCCTGCAACACAAGGCCCAGACTACCCCTTACTGGATAGTCCCGAGTAAGATCACCCCGCGGTTAGGATTGGCAACCGCACCACTAAGCCCAAAAAAAGGGACATCTAGACAAGAATGACCTTACCTGGAAATGGGTGCCTCCCACCAAGCCCTACTACATATCCCCTGATTTTCAGTCATTCCCGAATGATGAGGCTTGAGGCTAAACCTTACCTTCTAGAACGTTTCACTTAGAATGCCCATCGCCCACCTGATGATGTTCTAAAAGCATTCGTCCATACAAGTCCGTCCCGGGTTCGAACGGAACCGAAGGCACTACTCCTACTATATCCATTTTGGAAATATCCTTAGGATTAGTAGCGACTAGCCCTTGCACTTCACTGCTCCATCTTCAACTCCAAACACGTTTTCCCACGAAACGTACAAACCGGATCGAAGTGGTTTTCGAGAAATAAATCTCGATCTCGGTCTCTTCGAAACAATCAACACATTTGTCCAATATTGATAGTCGATGATTTAACTATCAATTAACATTCACAAACATCCACCATACAATAAATATTTCCCATATTATTTATTTTCCTCAAAAATATCTTTACAAGATATGTTTCAATTTTCAAATCCTTTTGAAACACTTTTCAAACCCAATTTCCTCATGTAATAAATTCCCAAATCTTTACTTCCTCTGAAAACATCCCAGTACTAATATTTAAGATTTAAGATTTAAAATAATTAAAATTCTTTATCTTTGAAAATACATTAAAACATTTACACTACTTACATACTTAGTTTAAAGTGTATATATACCTTTAAAAATGTTTCGAATAAAATTACTTAATGAAATATAAACTATTATCTTTAAAATAGAACCATTTTACAAAGTATAAATAATAATAATAATAATATTCTCTAAACATAGTTCTAATTACCCTTTCTAAAATAATTTCTTCTATAACTACTTTGACAAATGTTTACTTTTTAAATTCTTACATCTTAAAACATTTCTTGAAATCATTCTTTAATAAAACTTCAAACTTCAAACTTTTCAAAAATCAGCTTTAAGAACGTACTTGGCATCTCAGGGAAATACACTTCCATCTTAGAATAACCAAAGAATTCTTTTTATCAATCCAACACGATTTATCCCAAATCAATTTTACGTTCATTTCGTAAAATATCATTTCCATACTTTAAAAATAGCTCCTTTTATTTTAAAGACATTGCTATTTCCTGGAAATCATTTTCAACATATGTTTAAAATATTTAAAATAAGCTTCTAGAAATTATTTAATTGAAAATAATACTTAAGGAAATATATAGGGGTTTCCGAAGTATTTTAAATAAAATTTAAACTTTTAAAATAAGGTTATTAAATCAAATATTCATATTAAATTTCCTTTTGAAAACTCAATACTACTTTACTTTTTAAAAATAATAATTAAATACCATAATTACTTAATCAATGTTTGCTTTCACTTAAAAACATTTTAAAATAATATTTCTTTCTAAACATATTTAAACTACAAATTTATATTTTGAAAACTTTCTTTAAACAAAACAAAATTTCCAGGAGAAAACACACTTCTCATTCTTTAAAATAAATCTCACTATTAATTTAAACAATTCTCAATTCCCTTTGAAATCAAATTTCAAACACTTGAAATTTTTCAACCCATTCCTTGGATTTAATCTCTTTTAAAATTCTTTACTTAAGAATTTCTTTTATATTCTTTAAACCCAATTCATCTACTTATATTTAAAATATTCAGGTTGTATTCACCCAATCACAGCACAACACAATTTAAATTTCAATTTAATTCATCACAGCGTATAAATAGAACGCAGCATATCAGGATCTAAATAAATTATCACAGAATAATAAATAAGGTATATCACAGAATATAAATTAATTTCTATTTGTGAGGGATCCAGTTGGATCCCTCCAACCTGTTTTCCTGCATCCACAGATATTAGCACAACAGCATATATCGATTCAATCATATTCAACCAATCAATCAATCATCTAAATATTGACTATTTAAATTAACAAATACTCCAGATGTGAGTGAGTTAAACTCACCTTGAGTTTCGGCGAGCGTTCAAATTTAAATTGAATCAAACGGCGTTCGATTTAACCTAAATTTCTACTTGCTCTGAACGATTCTCGAACTGCTCCACTACGAAATACGCGTCACTACAATTTTGGCGTTTCTCGTTTCGTCGAAATCTAATTACAAACGTGTGAGATATTAATTTTTAAAGTTCGAACTAAAATTTATATAAACAATTAACCTTTCTTTTATTATTAATTACCAACCCAAAAGATCTGGCCACACATCCCTTAAGAAGAAATCACGACCGCACCCTATACGTTCTTCTTCCTCACGCGTCAATACGCGGTACAAACGAACCCATAGGCCGCCACTAGGGTAAGATATCGTCTCCTCCACGCTTGATTAGAATGCGATCGGTCGACTCCCCTACGGAGCCCACGGCTTGCCCTCCCTTCGGCCAAAACACGAACGAGCTCGGCTCCTCTAATACACTGGAAATCGTGCAAAAAAACGCATGAACGCGGCCTCCTAGTACCTCCAATCGACGACGATAGCTCGAACCACCCGTTGGATCTGAAGCTCTTGACGAGCTCTTCGACTTTGCAGTTGGTGATTTTCGAAGAAAGTCGATGGATAGAGAGATATTGAGGGAGAAAATTCATTCGTTTTCAGCCATTGGAAATGCCTCTAGCGGCGGCCGAAGTATAGGCTAGGGTTTCATAGAGAAAAAGGAATTTATACACGATTTTATAATATTAATTTAACAATATTTCCACTTTAAAACAACCTTTTCAAACGATCTCCAAAGAACACATGCCGACAGGCGTTTCTAAGGTTTTACCTACATTCCGAACACAATGGAACGTGTTTCAGAGGCTAATTCGATCATATACGCGAGTTACGGAAATAAACGATAAATTTTAAATTAAATCGATTAAAGTATTTTCTATGCGTTTTAAGCTGCCGGGGTCAAACGCCAACTTTGATTGCTACGAAAATTGAAATCCGATAATAACTATCTATTACGGATCCCATGGAACTGGTTTCATCGAATTCCGAGACTGTGCCCCGGAAGGCTATTTTAACTCGTCGATTAATTCGAGCGATTTTCAAAATCGTCGAAATCATCCAAAATTTCACTTTTAAAACTTTATTAACTCTATTATAACTCGTATAAAATTTATATTCACATTAGAAATCATTCTGATTCATTTCGAACCAAAATCTAATTATTTGCATTATTATATTATTAAATCCCATTATTAAATTAATATAAAATTCCAAATTTAACTTATCGACTTCTAATTTAATTCAAAAGTTCAATATTATAATTCAAATCCAATTAGACCTAAAAATAAATTTTAGAATCTAATTTTATATCTATTTACACTCAGAATTACCAATTATTCCAATTCTAATATATTATTATTCAGATTTAATTAAATTACTATATTTAAAATTTTAACCAATTTTATTAATTTTAACCAAAGTCTTTTATTTCAAAATTCAAATTATAATCCATATTCAACATTTAAAATGAATTAAATGTTCAAATCTGGCGACCCAAAACTCCGGGTCGTTACACAATGTCTTGGAAATTTGTTTGAGCATGCACTCAACAGAAAGTGAATATTGGAAGAGGCTAATTTCTCCAAAACATTCCAGTCTTTTATCATAGAAAAGAAATAACTCTGCCATTTTTAGCTTAAGGAATTGGTAACCTTATTTCCTTTACTTGGGGTATATTATATTCCAAAGTCGTAAGATGCAAAAAATCTAGCCAGCTTTATTATCTCACGTTCAACCCCTTTCGAGAGAACAAGTATCTCAAGGATCTATGGTGAATAAACAACTTAAACTCTCTTTGAAAGGCAACACAATTGTCTATATGCATAAGCTATCACTTTCCCCATTTGCATCAATACCGCTCCTAAACCAAAATCTGAAGCATCAGTATACAACCATATTTCTATTTCCTTCTGGTATAACCAAAAAAGGATCATTTGTCAATTGAAGCTTTAACCATCAAAATGATGTCTCGCGTACCTTTATCTAAACATACTTCTCATTCTTTCAAGCGAGTCTCATCATTAGCACCACTATACGAGAGAAATCTTTGATGAATCTCCAATAATAACTGCCAATCCTAAGAAACTCCAAACTTTTGTATGAGTCATGGGTCTCTTCCAACTATTCACATCCTTAACTTTAAAAGGGTCTATAGCTAATCCTTTCTCCAAAACTACATGTTCTAGGACTTACCTTCTTAATAAATGGCACTTACAAAATTTCTTCTTTAACTTGTGTCGTCCTAATTGTTCTAATACAAGTTTTAGGTGAATCTCATAGTCTCGCTCATCTTTTGAGCATACCTAATTGTCATCAATTAATACTAACATATATTGGTCCAATTGGTCTTGGAAAATTCAATTTATCAAGTCTACAAAAAGCATTGGTGCATTGGTTAGTCCAAACGACATTATTAACCATTTATACGAGCATACCTCGTTCTAAGGAGTGAAAGGAACACCTTCTTCTTCAACCCTAAGGTAATGCAACCCCAAAGCCAAATCTAAATGGGAGAATACCTTTTCTCCATTCAACTAATCAAAGTCCTTGATCCTTGGTAATGGATATCCTTTCTTTATAATCCTCTTATTTAGCTTCCGATAATTAGTACGTAATCTCAATGAACCATCAGACTTCTTCACAAACACAACCAAAACACCCCATGATGAGCTACTCGACCTTAATAAGCTCTTACTCTCCAACTCCACTAGTTCATCAATTCTTCTATCTCCTTTGGAGGCATTCTACAAGAGGGTCGACTAAAAGGCCTGACTCTCAGTATCAGCTCAATACGATACTCAATAACTCTAAGGGTTTGTAATCTCGAAACTGGTTCAGACACATAGGAAAGTCTTTAACTACTCACACGTCTTTGAAATCTTCTTCTTTTTAAGCTAAAGTAAATAGTATTCCTTCACAGCCACATCGAAGCTACAAGTACTCTCATGCTTCGATTAGGGTGGCTCGATGTAATAACCCTTTCGACATAGTATATCCTCGCACCATTGTGTTCCAACCAATTCATTCCTAAAATAACTCTAAAGCCTATGAAGTCAAAGATGTAGGGGTCGTGCGGAAACTTACACCCACCTACCATAATATCTAAGTTTATGCACCTAAATCCATGAGTGGCTTATCTCCCTATCGAATTTGCTATATGTATGACAAGAACTAAATAAGTAACCTAACTCAAGTTTATCAACCATGTCCTTTGCTATGAATGAATAGGTAGCATCAATGTCAAATAATATGCTAACTGAAAAACCCAAAATTGAAGTTGTACCTTGGAAATTAACACTCTTGTCTTTCCCCTCGAGAGATAGTCCTTCCTTCAGCCCTTCAAAAGAAAATGCTTTCACTCGTAACTCTAGTGTGATGACCCGAAAATCCGTACCATTTGAATCGACAATAATCTAACATGACCGACCTAAAAAGCACAGACTGACGGAAAGTTAAGAGAAAGAAAAGAAGAGAGAAGAAGAGAAGAAAGAGAGAAGATAGAACCAATAAAACAATACAGAATCTCACATCGCAGCGGAAAGCATATAATATCATGTCAATGATCTTTACAAAACAGAAACTGTATATACATACATCAATCAAAGATCAACAAACAATCAATAGTTATCATCCTAAACAGTTATAATAACCTATCCTCGATAATTTAAACAACAACTAAGCAATGCAGCGGATAATTAAGAAAATACGGATGTACGAAAATGAAGATCTCCAGCTCTCCTACTGAAGCTCCAAAAGCACCAAATCTGAACCTGTAAATATACTAGGTCTAACCCGAGCATTGAAAGGGAAGAATGCCCGGATCAATCTAGTAAACCAGCGTGAGAAACACACTCAACTGAATTTATTAAATTACTAAACTTTTCCTTTATCAAACAAAAGTATCTTGTAAGACAAGTCCACACATAAACACGAACATGTTTTTACCTTACGATAACTAAAACATATCATATCAGATCCTCTTATATTATAATAATGTCTACTATATACAAATAATATTAATCATAGCCGAAATTGTTACATTGATTAAATTCCAGCGTATAGCCCAATTGTGTAATACAATCAAAATGGCAAACACGTGGTGGGGTTTGGATCTCCATACAAATGACCAGGTCAAGGGACTACCTTCCGAAGGCGTACACCTCTAGATGGATGTCCCGAGGCATAGAACACCTACCCTCTACCAACACAAGACCGGCCTACCTCTATAACTAGATGGTACCGAATATGTCATCTTTCGGTCGTTACCGACCTTACCGAGGGCCCTCTAGCATACAAACCACAATAATCAGATACATGACGTCATAGTGTGCAAAGATATGTCTAGAAGAGGATGATCATATCCTAATGGAGCGACCCACTTAGCCTTGCCGCATCTAACCCTGTTTTGGTCATTTCTGATTGATGAGGCCTGAGGTAACGATTACCTTTCATGGTCACAATCACATCACTTCGAATGCCACACGGCCATTTCCGTTGACTACTATTTTCCTTCCACAAAAATACAACCCTTAAGCTCATACGTCTCAAGGAGGGTGTTAAGCTTAGAGAAGTTTCCTTCTCCACCACCACTGATGTATGTATGTAAAAACCAATATACATAATCTATAGAAATGCAATGTCAGAAAAACGTCCATACAAATTGTCTAGGAATAGGACAAACTGAAAGTGCTTTCCTACCACATCCTGTCGGGAAATCTCTAGGATTAGTAGCGAATAGTCCTTACATTAGATATTTCATAATGAAGAGACCACTTGTAACAACCCAGAATTTTCGAAGCCGAAAATTCCAGATAGTTATGAAAAAGAAGAAAGAGATAGAAGAAGAAGAACAGAAAACACCAAACATCTCACATTCGCAGCGGATAAAATATAATAATAAATAATAATAGTTGCAAAAGAATACTATATCTGTCGATTACATTCTAATACATCAGAGTTTCACATTTTATACAGTCACTGAATATTTACAATTATCATGTCTCGGATTAACAATAATATAATTACAACAGAAATATTCTATACGCTCCTGCCATCCAGCTCGCCTCCTGAGCTCCAGATCGTCCTAACCTGGAAAATCTGTAATACTCGGTCTGACCCGAGCATTACACCAAAGTAACACCCGGGTCAGGCTGGAAACCAGCGTGAGTAAACTCCTCTAACAGGGAATACCAAAGCAACAACTTATATAAAACCCGGGTAACTTGTATCAATTTAATAAATCCACAATTGTTATAGACAAGACATATTTCACATATAAATTTCTACGTACCAAACTTAGATAAAATAATCCAATCTACTTAAATCATTTCATTCCAGTCTATTGATTTCACAAATCAACTTATAAAAATTCGAAGTGGTTTCGGGTATTTCCCAATACCCGACCCCAGTCTCTTCGAGACTCATGTTATCCTAACCCAAGTTATTCAAATGAAATACACGACATGTCATATCAAAGATCTCAACTCACTCAAACTTCCAATACCATTCAATCATCCATAAGCAAAGCTTAGTCACATACAAATCAATTCAATTGATTCAAATTGAATTTCAACCCTCAATCACTTAGATCCCTTCAATTAACATTAATTAATTCCAAATCAATTAATTAGTCAACCCAACATTATTCACCTTAATTAATCACCCTGGATTAATTATTTTTTTATTAAACTCAAATAATTATCTTTGATTAATTTCACGTTATTAATTATTCTTAACCAAAATCATTAAGTAATCTTAATTACTTCATGAATTAATTCACTATTTTAATTACATTAATCGTTAATTACTTATATTATTTAACTTCATATGTCACTTATTATGGATTAATCAACCTTAATTAATCAATCTTTGATTTCATCATTAATTATATAAATTAAGGATTTTTCAATTATATTTTAATTTATCCTAATCATATTTAATTATATTAATGAAACCACAGTATTAATCATTTTCGATTAATCCCAAACTGTAATTAACTATCTTTCATTTTAATTCATTCATAAATTAATTACTCCTTACTTAACTATCTTAATTAATCTCTTGATTAATTTCACAAAGTAACTATATTTTATTAATTACATTAAGTAATTATTTATCACACCATCAAATGATTATTCTGAACTACTTATACTTAGTTAATTAACTTACAACTTAATTTATTATTTATTTCAACCTTTTAATTACTAATTTAAATAACCCAAATCATTAATTAATTGATTTATTAATTATCCATCTTTATTACCCTACTAATTTAATGTATCACAAATCACTAAGCCTTTAGTACCTTTTAAAACGGAAACATTTTCTTATTTATGTTTTAAGTTTAAAACAGCTTAAAATTCCCAATACTTCGAGTTAATCAACAATTAACTCGAGAACCATCCAAAACCAAAATCACCAAATCATCAATTCACAGTGCAAATCAAATCAATTCAATCATTCAACCAAATATTTAAATTTAACCATTTAAATTTGAATAGAAATCCAACAGAGTGGGATTTACTCACCTATTATTTTGCTGTTTGTAATCCATTCCAATTCGATTTTGTCTTCACAGTTTTGACCTTGTATAAATATCATATAAATTAATTAACACTTGAATTTTAAATCAATAATTTATTATCATTCACTTATTTAATTTTAACTTATAAATTGACTTAAATTCTTAAATTAAAAATTACCTTAAACATATATTTTTAGTCCAAAAATTAAATAAGTTAATTGAAACAGTTTAATAAAATTTGATTTACCCATTATTTTATTTGAACAAATTTTCCAAAAATAAGTAATTATTTATCTTCTTTTGAAACCCATATACTAAAAATTAATTTATAGTTCTCAAAAATCTAATTTTATATAAATATCCAACATTTTAAAATTTCCTTTCTAGCCTATATATACATATACTAAATAAAATAAAATCAACAGAACTGTTTTAAAATTCTTTACTGTAAAATAAAATCTCACACACACACACACATATATTTATTCATTAATTAAATTAAATAAATTTAAATACAGATACCTCGCTGCCTCATAACTACAGCTACTCGATGGCGAGCCCCGACCCATCACCTCTGCAGTTACTTCACCTACAACCAAAACCCTCAACTTCCTCCTCCTCCACTCAATCAGCAACCAAAGACATCTCCAATCTCCGCAACCAATACAACACCTACCCTCTACGACCATCAAACAACATCTTGACAACACCTCTCCTGGAACAAATGCAAAACACCTACAGTAAATAACCCAATTTTCTCCGTGTACAAACTGCCAACCCCTTCCCCTCCCACGATGGTAATTGGACATGAGACGATCCCATTCAAACGCTGACCTCCCATGGAAACTGCTTCCCTAAATAGACCTCACCAAAACGACATCATCGCTGCTAACAATAGCGACGCCCTCGCAACCACCAAACCCGCACTTCGACCTGCTGTTCGTCATCTTCGCACGGTCGCGACCCAAATCGCGAGCTCGAATCGAAATTCCTCCCTCTTCACTCATGCGCGCTCGATGCTAGACAAAAGAAATGGGGTGTTGCGACATTGCTGTCGATTTCTCTTTTTTTTTCTTTTTTTTTCTGAGAATTTTGGTTTTCGGTTCTGAAGGTTAGAGAGAAAGGAGCGGGGATGGGTATAGGGTTGGGGAAACTTCTAGGGTACGCATGACTATAATATAATAATATTGAAAATATCCTACGCTGAATAACGCGAAATCCTGAACCCTGAATCCGACATGCTGACAAGCATTAATACGGTTCTACCCGCATTCCGAACACAATGGAACATGTTTCGGAGGCTAATTTAATCGTATGTGCGAGTTACAAAAGAAAACGATCAAATTTAAATCAAATCGACTAAAATAGTTTCTAAGCGTTTTGAGCCGCTAGGGTCAAACGACAACTCCAATTGCTTCAAAAACAGAAATTCGATAATAACTAACTATTACGGATCCAATGGAACTGCTTTCGTCGAATTCCGAGACTGTGCCTCGGAAGGCTATTTCTAATGTCTATTTAAACGATAAAATCTCAAAACTGAACAAATCAACTTTAATTTAAATCCCAACCATTCTATTATCTTTGGTATCATCATTATAAATTTTATAAGCCTTCAAATTATTTTTAACAGGCTTAAAATTCCATATTCAACATCTTACCCAATTTCTAATTATATAATTCCATAATTTAATTATCAAGTAAATATTAATATTTGAAAATCAAGTTAAAATTAACTTTTTAAATAGTTACAATTACTTAAATATTCCAATTTAAATTGTTAAAAATTTCGGGTCGTCACATTCCTCCCCCTTAAAAGAATTTCGTCCCCGAAATTACTAGTTAGGTAGAATGGTTCAATACCCGTTTATTTTTCCCAAAACCCACAATTCAACATCTTATCAACTAACTTTTATTAAAGCCCCGCTATCCTTAACCAACTTCTCAAAACCTTTTATAGCTTTCACGCAATACCCTTTCGCTCACTTCTTTAAATTTCAATTTAAAACCAAAATTTGAATTATCAAAATTTTCTCAAAAATTTTTCTAACTCTCTAAATTTCCAAAAATTTTTGCCAGCGTCTTCTTTGCGCGGCTAGCTCGATGCTACTACAAAAGGCCTCTACGGGCTCCCAAATTCCAAAAGAAAACAAAAGCCAAGTGGCTACATCAAAAACCCAATCTAATTTCATCTAGAAATTTAAATACGTACCTTTTTGTCGGGCAATACAAATTTATCTTTTGGAATCAAATCCAATTTTCTATTCCCCTTTTAATACCTGCATATCTTACCAAGCAATAATATCCAATTGTAACCTTTTAATCATTTTATACATTTCCTCACATATGTTTCATACCTATTTCAAATTGGTCTTTCCCATTTCCATATGAATTCAATTCATCTTTAATTTGAGCATTAAATTTTAACTTTCATTTATAACTGGTTCATAGTAGTTTCATCTACTAATTTATTTTAATTTTCAATTTGAAATTGTTTGTCGTTAACAAAATTTTCCCAAAATTTTCAAAAAATTTCTAACTCCCAAAATTTTCGGAAAATTTTAACAGAGTCTCCTTTGTACGGAGGAGCTTTTGCAATATGACAAGTGATATAAATATATATACATCGACCCACACGGTCGGAATAAGCAAGAACAGTTCATATTTCCTATTTTTATTGCGTAGGTGTACCTTATTTAGCATTTTAAGCAAGCAGCTTATTAATTTAAGCAATTAGCGCAATCCAAACGAGCCAAACGGCCTTCAGGTACCTGTACTTACTCAATTTAAACATATAAGCACCATATATATGAAGTTTATAACATTTTTCTTACTTAAACAACTATAACACTTCAATTCTAAAGGAAATGCATTTGAAATAACTTCTATGAGCAATTTATATGTTTTCAAATCCAATTCAATTGCTTTCAACCAATTCATAAGCCATTTCATTCGATTTTAATGGTTCACAACTCAATTTCTTACATCCAATTGGTTTTTAAATCCAAACAAGCTCATAGTCAATTTAGTTGATTTCAAAATAAATTTATTTAATCTCTATCAGCCCATAGAATTTTAATTACTTTTATTTACGTCATACGACGATTCATTCTATACCAATTCGTCAATATTCGCTTAATAGAATATTTATTTAGTTTATAACTACTTCAAATTACTTTTCGACTCATTTTGTAATTAATTCCACTTCATCTCTAATTTATTCACCAACCATTCATTGCATTTCATTTCATTTCCGCAATTGTTCCATTCAAAACAATTTGTTAAGCTTGGCACATCCAATACTTATAAATTAACAACCATTTCCCAAATTAATTCAATCCAAATTTTTATTGAATGGGCTTTCACCATTATTCGAAGCCAAGCTTCCATAAATTTTAAACTTAAGTAAATTTACTTTAATTTATTCTGATATCAACTTAAGTTTACTTCTATTTGATTCTCATTTAATCAACTTCCATTAAATTCAGTAAGCCCATCCATTTTAATTTTAATTTTAATTCATCTTCTTAATTTATCAAAATAATATCCAACCACATACTGAACTCATTTATACTTCAAATTAATATATCACCAAATTTAAGTTCAGTCTGATAATCTAATTTCAATCACAACTTTGATTCAGTTTTTTTTTTCAATCAGACTTCATCCATTTATCATTTAACTCTATTAACCTGTTTTAAATTTTTAATTTGCTTACTTAATTCGTTATCGAATTTATTTTATTAATACAAGGCTACTCTCAATTTATTTCTATTCACTTGGGTTTTTGTTTTGCAACTCAAAACATTGCTATTATAATCACTTTTCTTATATCCAATTTTCTTGCAAATTTCATTAAACATTAATCAAATCACCCTTGAATTTTTATTTGTAATTCAAATCATCACATTTTCAATCCAACTCTATTTTATTTTTATTTTACAACATCTCTTCTTATTTAATTCATTATCAAATCCAAGTTGAATTCTATTTACAATTCGAATTCATTTCCAAACTCTATTATTAATTTACAATCCATTTATTTACCAAAGTTAAATTTTATTAACATACTCAATCCAACAATTATTCAACCAATTAGCTTATTTCCAACTTCTAAATCACTATTCGATTATACTTACAAAATCACTTCATTAAAATTCCAATTTGGTCCTTTTTATTTCCCCAAAATTCCAACATTTTTATTTAAAAATTTTAGAAATGCTTTTAAATTTACATCATACTATTAAAATAGCTTTTTATCAAAATATTTCTTATAACTCGATGTCTCAACCAGTCCATCCTTGTTCTCATAGAAATTCAGTTATACGTTGATCAGGCGTAGAACTGAAAATCTATAAGTACTTGGTAAACCCGTTTTCAACATCCAGTGAAAATACTTGGAAAATAATTTTATTGAAAATATTGTAAGCATTTTGAAATAGAGAAAATATTTTTGGTGAGAATGCTCCGAAAATCATCACCCTCATCCATGGTCGCAATTAACCCGATGGTTACGTTGCCATCCCGACAAAATCCATAGATAACTGTAGGCTTCCGCGCCCCTCGATTACACCATGGAACCCACGACAGATCGCAGCTACAACTGGGGTTACGTAGCTATCACAGCAAAAACCCATATAACTGTAGGCATCAGCGCCCTCGAATTTCGCTGCCAAAATGAATCTTCTCCACTCCACTTGACCATAGATCACAGCCTACCGATGTTGCGTTGCCTTCCCGGCAAAATCAAGGGTAGACCGTTGGCACTCATCCTCCACACGATTTTCGCTATGGTCCCCACAGTAGATCGCAGCGACATCGAGTTACACTGTCGTTACAGCATAACCCAAATGCCCCTGTAGGCATCAGCGCCCTCGACTTTCGCTACCCAAAAATCCTCAGGAACTAGTTTTGCCCGGACTCCTCACAGGATCAACTTTAGAACCCCCCCCCCCCCTTGGGGCTCAAGGCAGCGCCACCCAATGGCACTCCTGAGAAGTTCATTTCAAGGGAGTGCCTTTTTCCCCAGAGTCGTCATCAAAACATTTTATACTATACACGTATAGTATCTTCAAATCATACACCTACTATGATCTCATACAAAGCTCCTTTACACAAAATCGATTATCCCAAAATCAATAATTCTCAAACTAGGCTTTCCAAATTCAATATTGATTTTACCCAAAATCAAAAGCCTTTCCAAATCCAAAGGTTCCCAAAACCTTTTCCAAAATCCTCATAAGATCTTTTAGATATATATATATATGCAGATATATATAATTTTTTTAAAATCTTTGGATCTTTTCAATCTTGTATAAAACTCTTTTTATACTTCAAACATCTTCAAAAATCCTTTCTTCCAGCAATAGATTTAACAAGGGGAGTTTCATCTTACATATAACAAAGATGTATAACTTTGTTTATTCAAAATCAAACATTCCAAATTGATTACTCTTTTCAATATCAATTTCTTTTCCATTCACTTATCCACCTTTACATTAATCCACATCTGGATTATCACTTCAATTCCTATCTCAGTTGGGTATTAAATCCATAACAATTTGAACTCCGACCAGTTTATATTTAGAAAATAGCTTGAAAATTTTAAAAATAGTTAAATAGTTTCAGAAATTTCAAATAATTGCAAAATAGTTGTAAAGTAGAAATTAGTTTGTGAAATAGTTATAAAATAGGTAACTAATTGTAAAATAGTTGAGAAATAGCTAAATAGTTTCAGAAATTTTAGATAATTGCAAAATAGTTGTAAAATAGTAATTAATTTGTGAAATGGTTGAAAAATAGTAATTAGTTTATAAAAGAGTTCAAAAATAGTTAAATAGTTCCAAAAATAATGGTAAAAAAAATATAAAATAAGTTAGCTTTAAAAAGAAAGGTTATATATATTTAATAGCTTAGAAAAATAAGTTTGTATTAAAATAATTTATTTAAAATAGTCAAGAGTCAAACTGTTCACTACCCCAACAATTCAATGTACACTTCCATTTGGTTTTAATCCTGTTCAACTTTAATTATAATTTCAAATTATTCCAATCAATCCGAATTATTATCAATTGAACCCATTCCAAATTCAAATCATTTCAATATAATCCAATTTAATTTCTCATTTAAATTTTTAAACTTATACATCTTCAATCACCAATCCACTTAATTCAAACTCGATTCAATGGTACAAATGGAATCTAAGTTTCAACTTTAACCCATCTCGAATTATATAAATTCGAGTTGAATTTTCAAAGGTTGGTTTAACTCTTTAAACCAAATTAACCTTTAATTAAAAAAATTAATCAATTTAGTTTCAGAATCCAATTCTCAAATTCCGTTTTGAATTATCTTTACTTATGTATTTCAAGGTTCAAATAAGAGTTCAATACAATTTTGTTTTAAATATTTAATTTATTATTAAATTTTATCTTCCAGTTTAAAGTCGGTTCTTAAACAATTTTAATTTACAATTTAATTATTCAAATTTATTTTATTTATGCAATACTATTCTCAATTTAAAGATTCTTATTAACAATAGGATGATATCATCCAATTTATTTTAAAACGTCCATCCATTTTCAATTTTTAAATCTCAAACCCATTTTGAAATCACACGAATTTCAAATTCAAATCAACCATTTTAACTTTCCAAGTTAAATTCCAATTTCATCTTGAAATTTCCAATTCTGGTTGCTTTTCTACACTTATTTAACCTTTCCAAAGTTAAATTCCAATTTACTTAATCCAATCAACCTCATTCAATCCTTAAACTTCACAATAATAATCTCCCCTCTTAAAAACTTATATCACTTTGGGTTTTTACATCACACTTCAGGGAAAAATCAAAACTCAACCTCTTAGAGTTTATTGCAAATTATCTTTGATATCATGTATATTCATACGTGTGTGTGTGTGTATGTATATATATATATATATATATATATATATATATATATATATATATATTTCTTGGCCCTCCCAGCCATGTTTTAAAACTTTAAACCACCCTTGGTTTTAAATTCAAATCAAACTTCAAACAACCCATTGTTTGCAACAAGTCCCGGTTATTTAAATAATACTTATTTATTATTTTCCATTACTTTTAAATTTAAAAGTTATACTCTTCTTATAAATGTACTTCATTTAACTTACTCCATAAAAAATATCTCATTATTAAATACAACAACTACTTATGATAATACCCAAGGTTATCATATCTAGATACCCATTTCCTTTTTATATTATTCTTATTTCCAAAAATTCAAGATTGAATTTTAGTCGAATCCCGTTTCAACTTACCTCTATTTAAAGCTTTTTAAACAATTTAATTTCTGAATTCTAATTTTTGAATTTCATTTCAATTAATTAAATTTTGATTTGGTTGTACTATATTACTTCTAGATTTTAATTTCAATAATTTAACAACCAATCGCTTTAATATTTATTAGAATGAAATATTTCTTTATATATCAAAATATACTTTTATATAAAATCATTTAAAACCTTTATATAAGAAAATAACAAGTATGCACTCATATATAGATATTCACAACTCATTTTAGAGTACTACGGACTCTATTTAATGAGTAACTCCCACCACAGCCAAGGTTCTCGCTTAACCTTTCAGCTCTGATACCAAATGTAACAACCCAGAATTTTCGAAGCCGAAAATTCCAGATAGTTATGAAAAAGAAGAAAGAGATAGAAGAAGAAGAACAGAAAACACCAAACATCTCACATTCGCAGCGGATAAAATATAATAATAAACAATAATAGTTGCAAAAGAATACTATATCGATTACATTCTAATACATCAGAGTTTCACATTTTATACAGTCACTGAATATTTACAATTATCATGTCTTGGATTAACAATAATATAATTACAACAGAAATATTCTATACGCTCCTGCCATCCAGCTCGCCTCCTGAGCTCCAGATCGTCCTAACCTGGAAAATCTGTAATACTCGGTCTGACCCGAGCATTACACCAAAGTAACACCCGGGTCAGGCTGGAAACCAGCGTGAGTAAACTCCTCTAACAGGGAATACCAAAGCAATAACTTATATAAAACCCGGGTAACTTGTATCAATTTAATAAATCCACAATTTGTTATAGACAAGACGGATTTCACATATAAATTTCTACGTACCAAACTTAGATAAAATAATCCAATTTACTTAAATCATTTCATTCCAGTCTATTGATTTCACAAATCAACTTACAAAAATTCGAAGTGGTTTCGGGTATTTCCCAATACCCGACCCCGGTCTCTTCGAGACTCATGTTATCCTAACCCAAGTTATTCAAATGAAATACACAACATGTCATATCAAAGATCTCAACTCATTCAAACTTCCAATACCATTCAATCATCCATAAGCAAAGCTTAGTCACATACAAATCAATTCAATTGATTCAAATTGAATTTCAAGCCTCAATCACTTAGATCCCTTCAATTAACATTAATTAATTCCAAATCAATTAATTAGTCAACCCAACATTATTCACCTTAATTAACCACCCTGGATTAATTATTTTTTTATTAAATTCAAATAATTATCTTTGATTAATTTCACGTTATTAATTATTCTTAACCAAAATCATTAAGTAATCTTAATCACTTCATGAATTAATTCACTATTTTAATTACATTAATCCTTAATTACTTATATTATTTAACTTCGTATGTCACTTATTATGGATTAATCAATCTTAATTAATCAATCTTTGATTTCATCATTAATTATATAAATTAAGGATTTTTCAATTATATTTTAATTTATCCTAATCATATTTAATTATATTAATGAAACCACAATATTAATCATTTTCGGTTAATCCCAAACTGTAATTAACAATCTTTCATTTTACTTCATTCATAAATTAATTACTCCTTACTTAACTATCTTAATTAATCTCTTGATTAATTTCACAAAGTAACTATATTTTATTAATTACATTAAGTAATTATTTATCACACCATCAAATGATTATTTTGAACTACTTATACTTAGTTAATTAACTTACAACTTAATTTATTATTTACTTCAACCTTTTAATTACTAAGTTAAATAACCCAAATCATTAATTAATTGATTTATTAATTATCCATCTTTATTACCCTACTAATTTAATGTATCACAAATCACTAAGCCTTTAGTACCTTTTAAAACGGAAACATTTTCTTATTTATGTTTTAAGTTTAAAACAGCTTAAAATTCCCAATACTTCGAGTTAATCAACAATTAACTCGAGAACCATACAAAACCAAAATCACCAAATCATCAATTCACAGTGCAAATCAAATCAATTCAATCATTCAACCAAATATTTAAATTTAACCATTTAAATTTGAATAGAAATCCAACAGAGTGAGACTTACTCACCTATTATTTTGCTGTTTGCAATCCATTCCAATTCGATTTTGTCTTCACGGTTTTGACCTTGTATAAATATCATATAAATTAATTAACACTTGAATTTTAAATCAACAATTTATTATCATTCACTTATTTAATTTTAACTTATAAATTGACTTAAATTCTTAAATTAAAAATTACCTTAAACATATATTTTTAGTCCAAAAATTAAATAAGTTAATTGAAACAGTTTAATAAAATTTTATTTACCCATTATTTTATTCGAACAAATTTTCCAAAAATAAGTAATTATTTATCTTCTTTTGAAACCCATATACTAAAAATTAATTTATAGTTCTCAAAAATCTAATTTTATATAAATATCCAACATTTTAAAATTTCCTTTCTAGCCTATATATACATATACTAAATAAAATAAAATCAGCAGAACTGTTTTAAAATTCTTTACTGTAAAATAAAATCTCACACACACACATATATATTTATTCATTAGTTAAATTAAATAAATTTAAATACAGATACCTCGCTGCCTCATAACTACAGCTACTCGAAGACGAGCCCCAACCCATCACCTCTGCAGTTACTTCACCTACAACCAAAACCCTCAACTTCCTCCTCCTCCACTCAATTAGCAACCAAAGACATCTCCAATCTCCGCAACCAATACAATACCCACCCTCTACGACCATCAAATAACATCTTGACTACACCTCTCCTGGAACAAACGCAAAACACCTACAGTAAATAACCCAATTTTCTCCGCCTACAAACTGCCAACCCCTTCCCCTCCCACGATGGTAATTGGACACGAGACGATCCCTTTCAAACGCCGACCTCCCATGGCAACTACTTCCCTAAATAGACCTCACCAAAATGATGTCATCGCTGCTAACAATAGCGACGCCCTCGCAACCACCAAACCCGCACTTCGACCTGCTGTTCGCCATCTTCGCACGGTCGCGACCCAAATCGCGAGCTCGAATAAAAATTCCTCCCTCTTCACTCATGCACGCTCGATGCTAGACAAAAGAAATGGGGTGTTGCGACATTGCCGTCGATTTCTCTTTTTTTTCTGATAATTTTGGTTTTCGGTTCTGAAGGTTAGAGAGAGAGGAATGGGGATGGGTATGGGGTTGGGGAAACTTCTAGGGTACGCGTGACTATAATATAATAATATTGAAAATATCCTACGCTGAATAATGCGAAATCCTGAACCCCGAATCCGACATGCTGACAAGCGTTAATAAGGTTCTACCCGCATTCCGAACACAATGGAACATGTTTCGGAGGATAATTTGATCGTATGTGTGAGTTACAAAAGAAAACGATCAAATTTAAATCAAATCGATTAAAATAGTTTCTAAACGTTTTGAGCCGCCAGGGTCAAACGACAACTCCAATTGCTACGAAAACAGAAATCCGATAATATCTAACTATTACGGATCCAATGGAACTGGTTTCGTCGAATTCCGAGACTGTGCCTCGGAAGGCTATTTCTAATGTCAATTTAAACGATAAAATCTCAAAACTGAACAAATCAATTTTAATTTAAATCCCAACCATTCTATTATCTTCGGTATCATCATTATAAATTTTATAAGCCTTCAAATTATTTTTAACAGGCTTAAAATTCCATATTCAACATCTTACCCAATTTCTAATTATATAATTCAATAATTTAATTATCAAGTAAATATTAGTATTTGAAATTCAAGTTAAAATTAACTTTTTAAATAGTTACAATTACTTAAATATTCCAATTTAAATTTTTAAAAATTTTGGGTCGTCACACCACTGCTACTGGATGCATATTGGAATTTTAACCCCAAACGATCAACAAGCATTCTTTCACTATAAAAAACCGAAATATCAATATCATCACAACCAACCTACACAATCGTTGCATATCCGTTGGTCCGAAGTGGTTTTCAGATAAATCTGATCCTTGTCTCTTCGCACCAACAACGCAAAAGCGTTTCTCAACCTCACACAGAAACTAAGACTCATAGACATATCACGTCTCCAGCTTTCAACTTGCTATCCTTCGAGCCATGAAGGAAGCTCGATAGAATGGAATAATACTCCGCACTATACGAATCAACATCCTCAACACATACGATAATCAAGCCAATACAGAAGGCTATGTACCAAGTGTACGACTAAATAGTTCCCGCATCAAGTCAAGGAACTAAAATTTAGCCAAGTCTGATAGTCGGTTATTTAACTATCAAAACAAACAAACAAATATTCAGCACCATAATAATCACTGGGCCCTTTAATTAACCTTTCATTAATTAAATTACTTGTCAAATATTCACTTCAAATTATCTTTAAAAAAGGATATATTTCCAAACCATTTCAACTTCTATATTGGAAAACATTTCCATATACTTGTTTAATAATAAGTAATTCACCAATCAATTTATTTTCAACACTTCGAAAATATTACATATACTTAAATCACGATTAAGTATATATTTTATTCTTTAAGGAAAACATTCTCTTGGCACATTTATTTGGGTCAAAACGAATGCTGCGTAAAACATCGTTATGACAACCCAAAATCACTAATAAAGGGATTCGAAATTTAGATAGATATATAAATCCTAGTACTATACAAAAACATTGCCTTTCGAAAATCATTTACTATAACAACAGTGTTATAGTCCATCATTTCCTTGTACTTTTCGAAAACGTCTATTTCAACAATAAATGTTGAAACCTATGTATTCGATACTTACCATGTTTTAAAACACTTTCAAATCATTTTATTCCATTTAAAATATCACTTCCTAAAACATCCAATTTATTTTATATATTATTCACTGTCCAAAATCATGAATATAAATCTCTAGCCAAGTTCAACACTTCTACATATTTAATTAAAGGATTATCCACTGTCCAAAATCGTGAATATATCTCCTTTACTAAGCTTTCATATTTACTTATCGATTTCAATTGATTTCAAATTTATAAACAATGTTTATAAATTCACATTTTATTTTATAAAAACTTAAATTTATAAATCTCCTTTATTAACCAATTCAATTTATATCATTTATATGCCAAAAATCAAATTATAAGTCAATTACTTATAATTCTCTTTATTTCCAAAAATCATTCTTTAATATAACTTCATATATTTATAAATCTATAAATTTCATTTACCTATAAAAATCTATTTATAACTTTATTTTAAACACTTATAAAACTTCTTTATAATTTCCTCATTTTGATTTATAAAAATATCACTTTTATAAATCTTATATATTAACCTTTTATGATAAATTCAAAAATCACCATTTAAACTATTTTATAAAATAATCAACTTCATATTTCCAAAAATCGCATTTTAATTATATTTCCCAAAACATCATAAAGTTTATAACCCAAAAATTATAATGTTTATTTATTTAAAATAAATCCATTCCTTTAACACTTCAAAATTCAACAAAAAGTATATTTTCAAAATCACTTTTAAAACCCTTTTAAATTTGGAAAACATCACTTTAACATTTTTAAATTTTCAAATTAGGCTCAATGCTGCAACAGCACTAAATACAACAATCACGGCATCCAAAACATCATATATCATATGACAACAGAATATATAACAATATCTGTAAATAAATCAATACTGTTGAGGAATCCAGTTGGATCCCTCCAACTTGTCACCTGCAACAAATATACATATTAGAAATATGTGTACAATGTCCACTTCGAGCCAGATGTGCGTACAAAGGTCCATCCGCTCATACACGGGAATATATAGGGTCGTCTACTCCACTAGGCAGGTATATATCCAAATATCAATCAATATATCATATATCATCCAAACAATCATCAATCATCATATAATAAATTATTTCTCACTTATATAAAAATATTAGTGAGGTAGAAAGAGTGAGTTGTACTCACATTGCTTGTAGTTGTCGCGATAGCGATTTATTCCGATTAAAATTAAACAAGCGTTTAATTTCAACCTAAATTTTCACTAGCTCAAGTAAATCCCAACCTAGCTTCATAATGTAGTGCTCGTCAATATGAACCCAACGCAATTCGTTTCGTGCGAAACGGAACAAGTATGAAAAAATTATAGCGTTTTAAAGTTTGTACGAATTTATAATATAATAATTTCAATTTTTTATTTAATTTTAAAACCCTCACTTTATCCCTGGCCATTGATTTTGATCCAAGCCATCCTGGCCATGCAAAATTGCTTCTTCCCCATCAGTAAAACATGCACACACCCTAACCCATAGCTGTCACCAAACATTGAATTTTTGCGGCCACTACGTTCACTTCGACGCCGATCAGTGACTTCCACTCAACTGCCCTCGAAGAGAGCTACCCACGGCCAAAGTATAGGCGAGATCGGCCACCCCTAGGCATGGAAAACCGTGCACAAACTAAGGAAGAACACGGCCAATTTTTGCCTTCAATCGACGACTTAACGAAAACTGACCATTGGATGTGAAGATCACACTATGCTCTTTAATTTGTTAGTTGGAAGTTTCGGCTGAATGTTTATGGATTGGAAGATAATGAGGGAAGAAGCTCAGCCATTTTCGGCCATTAAAATGAAGTGGCGGCTAGCCCTAACCCTAGTAGTGTTTGATGCAAAATGAAATAAAAGTTGGCATTTTATAGAAAATTTCGCGACACTATTCACCCAAAAAAATTTCAAACTCCGATCGAAGCGTGCTGCCTGGCGTTTATAAGGTTTTACCCCTATTTCGAATGCAATGGAATATATATCGAGAGCATATACGATCGTATTTGAAAGATAGGTTTTTAAATCGACTTATTTAAATTTAAAATTCACTTAAACAGATTTCTACGCATTTTAGCTTGCCCCGGACAAATCATAAATCTGATTGGCACGAAATTTAAAATCTTACAATAATATAACATTATGGATCCAATGAAACTAGTTTCGTCGAAAACCGAGACTATTTGAAAAATGACTATTTTTACACGTCATTAAATATTAAAATATTTAGTTTCTGCAAATTAACTTTTAATTCAATTTTAAAAGTTCTCTAACATCATTCTTATTCAAATAGAATTTAATTCAACATTATAAATCATTTTCAACCACATTAAATTCAAATATCAATTATTTCTGTAATTTCAAATATCCAAGTAACAATTTAATTATCCAATTAAATCACTATATTCAAATATAAGTTATTCGACTTATAAAATTTACTCGTGAATATTTAAAATCAATCAAATATACGAATTTTAAGTGACTAAAATTCTAGGTCATTGCATTCTCCCCTACTTAAAAATTTCGTCCTTGAAATTACCAAGTAAGAAAAACTCGCAAAATCCATTAACTTTTCAAAACAATTTGTTCAAACTAGATTTACCAAATCTCTAAGTGTTTAACTTTCCCAAAATCCAGTAGTTAAACTTACAAAAACTTCCCTAAATTTTCATATCCTTTCGTAGTTATCTTTTCAAAAGTACTAATATCGTTTAACTTTCAACTCAAAAACCAAAACTTTAGTTATCAAAAGTTCTCCGAAATTTTCAAAAATTTTCTAACGCCTTAAATTTTCAAAAAAATTCGCCAACGTCTCCTTTGCGTGGTTCGATCGTAGTAGGATCACAACATATATATATCATAAATATACATCTCATCATTGAGGATGAGGCATCCCGTAGGGAAAAAATATAAAAGTACGATATGTAATCCGAGATATGTACCTTATATATTATTAGCAAGCATATAAGGCTAATATAGCGCGAAAGCGAGCACCAAAAGCGAAGTAAGTGCAATCCACGCCTACTATACACTCAATAAACAAATGAGAAACATGTCTATATGAAAGTAATATCATTATACAACATATACCAATACAACAACTATATATGCCAATATTACAAATGAAAAAAAGCAATAAATCCAACCATCAAACAACTATCATCCAACTACATCCAATGTCTATCCAACAAATCATAACCAAATCAATATAAATTCACTTCTCATTAATATTCATTGAATTGGTTTTCAATTAAATCATATTCGATTCATTAACATTGGATTTCTTTCTAACATTCATTCATTCTAATTCAATTTGTTCTCTTCCAAATCAAATAAATTCAATTCTATTTAAATTCACTTAACTTCCCATTTGAATTCAATTATTTAGCTATCATTTTCATTAATTTAATTTCAATAACACTTATTGAATTCCGATACAATCAATTAACATTCATCTAACAATCAATGCATATCCAACATAACCAAATTAATTTTCTTCGCTTACATTCAACTTGGTTTAACACTTTTAATTTCAATTGGTTTAATATTCAATTTAGATTGAATTCTATATTCACTAATTCACATTTCTATACAACATTTCTAATATTGTTATTAATTCACAACTTCTTAAGTTTTATTCAGTTCTTAACAACAACATTTTCTAATCCATGTTTATTCCCTAATTCACTTTTACAATTAAAGTTGAATTTCATAAAATAACTCAAGTTCATATTCATTTAATTCACTTTATTAATTAATTTCGATACCAAAATCAATTTATTCAACCTTACTCAAGTTATCTTTCATTTCAATTTCATTTTATTTAACTTAAGTCAAAATCATATCACCATTCAAACTCAGATTTTGTTTTTCCTAACCAAAAGTGTTTAACCATTTTAACAATTGGTTTTACTTACCTTATCTCATTTTATAAGTTATACAACTTAATTATTTAAACTTCCAAATTCGTATTATATAATCACTTATCTAATCCAATTTAAATTCAATTCAATTTAACCTTCCTTAGTTAAATTTCAAATCATATAATTCACTTACTAACTCAAATTTCTTTCAACTTTACTAAAGTAAATTATTACTTCATATTATAAGTCCAAAACTTATTTTACTTATATTTATCAATTACAACTTGGATTTTAAATAAAAGTTGTTTATCACAACAAAACTTCAATTTCAATTTACTATTTGTAGCAAATCCATCACACAAAAATTCGAAAATGATACTTATGATGCTGCAGTCATCACTCTTATTATTCCCAGCAACAATACTGAATTCAGTGCTTTATATACTTTTAAAATTTTCCTTCTATTTATAAATCACATTTACAAATCTTTTACTTATATAATTTCACTTATTTTCTATTTATAATAATATAAACTCTTTAACTTTGAAAAACAACTTTCAAAATAAACGGGATTCAAATTTCATAAATTCTTAGTAAATCCATTTTCATTTACAACTCAAATAGTTTCATTTCTTATGCATAAGATTATTTCACAATTGTAATTCATATTAATTATAATTCCATACTTTATAATTCATTTTCTTATATAATATATCTTTTACAATTGTTGTTTTTATTTAGATTATTCAAATATCTTTATTAACTTTTATATATTTACATTTTCAAACAACCAAACAATTCATTTATATACACTTTAATAATTCTGAAAAATCATTTTTTTACATATAAAATATAATCGAGGTAAAATTATTTCATTTACCCAATTTACAATAATACTATGCCGACTTGCCTCGTTTGAGTGTTTGAAAATCCCTATCGATAATATGGCTTCCCACATACTGACCAGAATTCACAAACAGCTCAACGGATAAGTAAACACAATGTAAAACATTTTATATTGACTAACAAATACGCGCTTATATATATAATACACTCAACTCAATCTAGGGTGCTACTGTCCCTTCTATACTGAGTACACATCAAAGTTGAGGAATATACAAAATCTAAGCTCTGATACCAAATGTGACGACCCGAAAATCCATACCTTTTGAATCGACAATAATTCACACATGTCCGACCCAAAAATCACAGACTGATGGAAAGTCAAGAGAAAAAAAGAAGAGAGAAGAAGAGAAGAGAAGAGAAGAAAGGGAGAAGATAGAACCAATAGAACAATATAGAATCTCACATCGCAGCGGAAAACATATAATATCACATCAATGATCTTTACAAAACAGAAACTGTATATACATACATCAATTAGAGTTCAATAATCAATCAATAGTTATCAGCCTAAACAGTTATAATAACATGTCCTTACAAACGTCGATAATTTAAACAACAACTAAGCAATTCAACGGATAATCAAGCTAATACGGATGTACGAAAATAAAGATCTCCAGCTCTCCTGCTGAAGCTCCAAAAGCACCAAATCTGAACCTGTAAATATACTCGGTCTGACCCTAGCATTAAAAGGGAAGAACACTCGGATCAGTCTGGTAAACCAACGTGAGAAACACACTCAACTGATTTTATTAAATTACCAAACTTTTCCTTTATCAAACAAAAGTATCTCGTAAGACAATTCCACACATAAATACAGACATGTTTTTACCTTACGATAACTAAAACATATCATATCAAATCCTCTTATATTATAGTAGTGTCTACTATATACAAATAATATTAATCATAGCAGAAATTGTTACATTGATTAAATTCCAGCATATAGCCCAATTGGGTAATACAATCAAAATGGCAACACGTAGTGGGGTTTGGATTTCCATACAAATGATCAGGTGAAGGGACTACCTTCCGAAGGGGTACACCTCTAGATGGATGTCCCGAGGCACAGAACATCTACCCTCTACCAACACAAGATCGGCCCACCTCTACAACTAGATGGTACCGAATATGTCATCCTCCGGTGTTTACCGACCTTACCGAGGGCCCTCTAGCATACAAACCACAATAATCTGATATGTGACGTCATAGCATGCAAAGGTATATCGAAAAGAGGATGATAATACCATAATGGGAGTGACCCACTTAGCCTTGCCGCATCTAACCCTGTCTTGGTCATTTCCAGTTGATGAGGCCTGAGGTAACGATTACCTTTCACGGTCACAATCACATCACTTTAAATGTCACACGGTCATTTCCATTGACTACTAATTGCCTTCCACAATACAACCCCTAAGCTCATACGTCTCAAGGAGGGTGTTAAGCTAAGAGAAGTCGCCTTCTCCGCCACCACTGATGTATGTTTGTAAAAACCAATGTACGTAATTTGTAGAAATGCAATGTCAGACAAACATCCATATAAATTGTCCAGGAACAGGACAAACTGAAGGTACTTTCCTACCACATTCTGTCGGAAAATCCCTAGGATTAGTAGCGAATAGTCATTGCATTAGATATTTCATAATGAAGAGACCACTGCTACTGGATGTATATTGGGATTTTAACCCCAAACGATCAACAAGCAGTCTTTCACTATGAAAACCCGGAATATCAATATCATCACAAGCAACCTGCACAATCGTCGCATATACGTTGGTCCGAAGTAGTTTTCAGATAAATCTGATCCCTGTCTCTTCGCACCAACAACGCAAGAGAGTTTCTCAACCTCACACAGAAACTAAGTCTTATAGACTTATCACATCTCCAACTTTCAGCTTGCTATCCTTCGGGCCAAGAAGGAAGCTCGATAGATTGGAGTAGTACACCACACTATATGAATAAACATCCTCAACACAAACGATATCAAGCCTACACAGAAGGCTACATACTAAGTCTACGACTAAATAGTTCCCACATCAAGTCGAGGAACTAAAATTTGGCCAAGTCTGATAGTCGGTTATTTAACTATCAAAACAAACAAACAAATATTCATCACCATAACAATCACTAGGCCCTTTAATTAATCTTTCATTAATTAAATTACTTGCCAAATATTCACTTCAAATTATCTTTAAAAAGGATATATTTCCAAACCATTTCAACTTCTATATTGGAAAACATTTTCATATACTTGTTTAATAATAAGTAATTCACAAAATAATTTATTTTCAACACTTACAAAATATTACATATACATAAATCACGATTAAGTATATATTTTGTTCTTAAGGAAAACATTCTCTTAACACATTTATTCGGGTCAAAACGAATGCTGCGTAAAACATCGTTACTACAAACCAAAATCACTAGTATAGGGATTCGAAATTTAGATAAATATATAAATCCCAATACTATACAAAAACATTTCCTTTCGAAAATCATTTACTATAACAACAGTGTTATAGTCCATCATTTCCTTATACTTTTCGAAAACGTCTATTTCAAAAATGAATGTTGAATCCTATATTCGATACTTAACACGTTTTAAAACACTTTTAAATCATTTTATTCCATTTAAAATATCACTTCCCAAAACATCCGTTTTATTTTATATATTATTCGCTGTCCAAAATCGTGAATATAAATCTCTAGCCAAATTCAACACTTCTACATATTTAATTAAAGGATTATCCACTGTCCAAAATCGTGAATATATCTCCTTTAATAAGTTTTCATATTTACTTATCAAGTTCAAATGATTTCGGATTTATAAGCCATGTTTATAAATTCGCATTTTTATTTTATAAAACTTCAATTTATAAATCTCCTTTAATAGCCAATTCCATTTATATCATTTATATGCCAAAAATCAAACTATAAGTCAATTACTTATAATTCTCTTTATTTCCAAAATCATTCTTTAATATAACTTCATAAATTTATAAATCTATAAATCTCATTTACCTATAAAAATCCATTTAAAACTTCATTTTAAAAACTTATAAAACTTCTTTATAATTTCCTCATTATTATTTATAAAAATATCACTTTTATAAATCTTATATATAAACCTTTTATAATAAATTCAAAAATCACCATTTAAACTATTTTATAAATTAATCAACTTCATATTTCCAAAAATCGCATTTCAATTATATTTCTAAAACATCATAATGTTTATAACATAAAAATTATAATGTTTATTTATTTAAAATAAATCCATTCCTTTAACACTTCAAAATTCAACAAAAAGTATATTTTCAAAATCACTTTTAAAACCCTTTTAAATTTGGAAAACATCACTTTAACATTTTTAAATTTCCAAAATAGGCCCAATGCTGCCACAGCACTAAATACAACAATCACGGCATCCAAAACATCATATATCATATGATAACAGAATATATAACAATAGCTGTAAATAAATCAATATTGTTGAGGAATCCCGTTGGATCCCTCCAACCTGTCACCTGCAACAAATATACATATTAAAAATATGTGTACAATGTTCACTTCGAGACAGATGCGTGTACAAAGGTTCGTCCGCTCATACACAGGAACGTATAAGGTCATCTGCTCCACTAGGCAGGTGTATTTCCAAATATCAATCAATATATCATATATCATCCAAACAATCATCACTCATCATATAATAAATTATTTCTCACTTATATAAAAATATCAGTGAGGTAGAAAGAGTGAGTTGTACTCACATTACTTGTAGTTGTCGCGATAGCGATTTATTCTGATTAAAATTGAACAAGGGTTTAATCTCAACAAAAAGTTTTACTAGCTCAAATAAATCCCAATCTAGCTCCATAATGTGGTGCTCATCATTACGGACTCAACGCAATCCGTTTCGTGCGAAACGGACCTCGTATGAAAAGGTTATAGTGTTTTAAAATTTGTATGAATTTATAATATAATAATTTCAATCTTTTGTCTAATTTTAAAACCCTCACTTTATCCCTGGCCGTTGATTTCGATCCAAGCCATCCAGGCCGTGCAAAATTGCTTCTTCCCCATCAGTAAAACACGCACGCACCCTAACCCATTGTCTTAACCAAACATTGAATTTTCGCGGCCACTACGTTCACTTCGACGACGATCGGAGACTTCCACTCAACTGCCCTCGACGAGAGCTACCTACGGCAAGAGTATAGGCAAGCTCAGCCACCCCTAGGTATGGAAAACTGTACACAAACTATGGAAGAACGCGGCCACTTTTTTCTTTCAATCGGCGACTATAACGAAAACTAACCGTTGGATGTGAAGATCACACTATGCTCTTTAATTTGTTAGTTGGAAGTTTCGGTTGAATATTTACGGATTGAAAGATAATGAGAGAAGAAGCACAGCCATTTTCGGCCATTAAAATGAAGTGGCGGCTAGCCCTAACCCTGGTAGGGTTTGATGCAAAATGCAATAAAAGTTGGCCTTTTGTACAAAATTTCGCGACACTATTCACCCGAAAAAATTTCGAACTCTGGTCGAAGCGTGCCGTCTGGCATTTATAAGGTTTTACCCCTATTCCGAATGCAGTGGAATATATATCGAGAGCCAATTCGATCATATTTGAAAGATAGGTTTTCAAATCAACTTATTTAAATTTAAAATTCACTTAAACAAATTTCTACGCGTTTTAGCTTGCCCCGGACAAACCGTAAATCCGATTGACACAAAAATCTAAAATCTTAAAATAATATAACATTACGGATCTAGTGAAACTGGTTTCGTCAAAATCCGAGACTGTTTGAAAAATGACTATTTTTACACGTCAATTAAATATTAAAATATTCAATTTCTGCAAATTAACTTTTAATTCAATTTTAAAAGTTCTCTAACATCATTCTAATTCAAATATAATTTAATTCAACATTATAAATCATTTTCATCCACATTAAATTCAAATATCAATTATTTCTGTAATTTCAAATATTCAAGTAATAATTTAATTATCCAATTAAATCACTATATTCAAATATAAGTTATTCGACTTACAAAATTTACTCATGAATATTTCAAACCAATTAAATATACGAATTTCAAATGACTAAAATTCTGGGTCGTTACATCTAGACTACCCTTCTTCTTATGGTTTGGTTTGCTACAATTAAAGCACTTAACCTTATCCACTCCAGCTATCTCAAATGCTCTGATGCATAGTGCCCCTTCTATCCACTGTTATACCAAGTGACTATTTGTTACATTTTTCCACGTTCTACCTTCCTAAACCTTTTCTTTCTATGGTTGGTCTTTCTTTCCCTACTGATATAGGGTAAACCTCTTCTTTTGCACTTCCTTAGGCTTTGTCTCAACCATTTTCTTCTTTTGATACATACTATCATATGTTCAAGCAAAATCCACAACGAATTCAAAAGGAGATGCTAAGTGCGCCATTACCTTATGATCCAAACGTTATTCAAGCCTCGATTGAACTTCTCATTCTTCTTCAATAGGGTGTTAATCATTTCTTGACCATACTTAGCCAGAGCATTGAACTTCTGAATGTACTCCTCCACTAACAGGTCGCCTTTCTTTAAATCTATGAATTCCTATAGTAACATATTTTCTTGACAGTCAAAAATAAACTGAGTCGCGAGCCTTTCCTTAAACTAAATCGAAGTAAGTTCTTCATTAGGCGTCTCGGTAATTACTATTTTCAACTAATCCATAACATCTTCATGCAACTACCTCAAAGCCAATCGTTATTCTTATGCATCATTCAATCTTAAATCTTATATCTCTGAAGATATGCTCATAAACCTTCAAAAATTCAACGCTTCAATAACTGATACCTTCCTAATAAATGTCTTACCTCCCAAATTATGATAGTCTTGGTTTATCTTTGAGAAATTTTCCGTTGCTACAGGCCTTGGTTAAACATCCTTTGACATATTTTTTTCACATTATCTACACCATGAATTTTTGAAACAAAGAAGTCACATCCATACCCTTGGCATTTATAGGCAAAATAGCTTCATTTCAACTTCTTGTAGTGCGATTCCTTCGTTTCTTCCATTAGTCTAAGTGCTTTTGGCCTCTCTTCTGGCAGTTTCTCCTCCTACTATAATCATTTCCCTTGTCATTTCCGTTTTTGCTTCTCTATTAAGAAATCCCTTATTAGAACCAAAAAGAAAGAAAGTGAAAAAATAATATATGGATACATACATCTACCTATATATATAGAAAAATGCAAGTGCATTAAATATATCGTATACCCTTCCCAAGGTATTTGTTTCCTTTTATCTAGTTTCTACGCGGACCTTTACTTAGCTATGTTTTACTTAAATATCCCCTAACCTATGCTTTAGTACCAAGCTATAACATTCTCTATTCTAAAATCTAAAGATGGAAAGCCAATGTGTTACAGTCACCTTGGTACTATCTTTCAATGATAGAATGAGATTGGTGTAATTTTTCAATAGTTTTAAGTAAATGGAGCAACTAAATACATTTCATTACACATAATTATCTTTATATTTTCAAAACCCCACATTGTGTCCACATAAGGTAAAACATAGATAATTGTGTGATCATCGACATATGAGGTTTCTAACATGAACCCTTATATGGTGGAAAACATAACAACCATTATTATCAACTAAACCTCATGCTTTATCCTCGGAATTCTTTATTTGACTTCAAAAAGCAAGTTCATGACTATAAATTAAGTCTACTCGAATGAGTACCAATGAATTTATTGGGAAAACAATAACGCAAATGCTTGTCAAACATAAAGCCTAGTATGAGTAATATGTTTCCCTAAACATAACATATAGCGATAACATGACGCTAACACACGGAATGGGTTTTCCCCTCATTATTTAACAATACCTATCTTATTAGAGAAAATAGAATGATCATCATACATGAAAAATAATTACTAGACGTTCTTTCATATATAACTATAGGAACACTTACTAGCACATCAAGACTAAATGTTATAGTTGATTTATAAGAGACTGCCACAAGGGCCTTATTTTATTTCTTCTTAACGTAAAGGTTATATTAATTTCAATTGTCACTAAGGTCTTATGCCCTCTCTCACATGAAATTTTACGATCAAATTTATTTAGGTAGTGATCCTTAAAGCCTTACACCAATGATTCCAAATTCAGTGTCATATTTAGGACATTGGGTTGCGATTAAGGCATTACACCCACTACTGAATACAATGTCATCTTTGATCACTCGGGTGCCACTAAGACCTTACACCATGCTTTTGAATAAAATGTCACTTTTGGACAGCATTTAAGGCCTTACACCTCGCTTACAAATGTTCTACTTAATCATTCATTTATTAGGTCTTACATTTAGCTTTACAAAACCCTAAGCACTATCCTCGAACATCTTAAGCCTCGGTTCTGGGGGTTAACTCTTCTCTAAAAGTTAATAGATTCCGATAATAGCTTTCCATTGAAAGTTAATACATCTTAGTGCTCACTCTTCATTGAAAATTGTAGGTCTCTACATTGACTCTCCCTTGAAAGTCAATAGGTCTTAGCAATAACCTTCATTGAAACTTAATAGGCCTTGGCATTAGCTTTCATCAAAAACTAGTAGGTCTCGGCAAGTCACTTCCCTCAGGTCCGTATTAGGGAAGCCTCATTCAATATACTCTTGACACCTTCATCAATCCCCTTCAGTAATCACCTTTAGTTGGAATCCTCGGCTAAAACCTTCGGCCATCATCTTTGGCTTCATATTTGCTAACTGCATTTACTTAGAAATTTACTTAGTCTTTTCCTAGTTAATTATAATTTTCAGGTGTTACACCCACGGTTACACACCCATAAATCAAACCTTCGACAATTACCCTAGCTCTTTGCTATCTCATCTTCGGTACACATAGTAAAGCCTGTCCTCCCATGTCCACCTACTACCATCTTTACAAATTCCACCCCCACATCTATTATATCTCTTGCCTTTTTACTTGGCTATAGCATATTTATCTAACTTCACAACCTTTATTTTGGACTTTGTCCCTTAGCCACATTGTTAACCATTTTATATCCAAAAAATGCCCTTTAGCATCTTGTATTTAGTTTTGGCAATCATATTTTGAGCTTCACCAATCACGTTTTAATTTTTAAAATGCATGTTAAAATTTAGGTATTATTTATGATAAATTTAATAAAATCCCAGAAAATTCTTGAATATATTTTCAAGTGCATTTTTACCATAACTTCCTTATTTTTGCTATTTCTTTTGTTTTTCTAAAATACATTGGTTCTTCAAAATTCTTAACAAATTATTTGAATATGGAAAAATTAGATATGTGGTTTATATTAAATTTTTATCTAATTTAGAAATATTTAGAGTAGAGAATCATTGCTAAAAATCCTCCAGTAAAGTCATTTCAACTCATAACGTTCATTATAACACTTTTCTCTCATTTATAATTACTGAGCGTATATGAACACCACCATATAGCAATATATATATATATATATATATATATATATATATATATATATGAAGATGGTAATATAGGTGTTATATTATCGTTTAGTTGACCTGACCTTTAATATCTTTAGGTTTCCATAGATTTTTACCTTCTTCTTCTTTTCCTCTCCAGGCCTTCACTGTTAATGTTCTATATTGATTTTTACTTTTGTTTTTTGAAAAATGAATGAGTAGAATGAGGGAGTAGTTATTTTCATTAACCCATAATGGGTTGGACCACCAGCCTTCTATCCCTCTTCCTATTTAATTCATTCTTATGTTAAACAACGTGATAAGTATTGCACACCTAAAATATTTATCATGAAGAATCATAAATTATTTTAGTATAAAATGACAACAAGCAAATAAATGTCCCTTGAATATTTACATTGTCACCCTTTATTTTACTTAACACATTTTTTCATATAATTCTGTATTTAAGTCTTTAATCCCATAAATAATTTTTAGTTAATTATTTATTAAAATATGGGTTAGCATAGTTAGTTTCCTATAGTGATGCTGATTTTGGAGATTTTAAGGTGGATAGAAAAGGCACTAGCGGCACATATCATTTTATTTGCCAGTCCTTAATCTCTTGGTTCGATAACAAATAAAATTGTTTAGCAATCTGTGAAGTATAATATATTTCAACAGTGTTAGCTTGCGCATAAGTAATATATATGTGAAATGACTTAGTAATTTTGGAGTAAACATTACCTATTTCTCAAAAGATGGGCAAGCACCTCCAATCTATTTATGGTAGAACTCTAAATATATGGTGTATAACATAGTCGTTATATTTTTTTATGATAAATTTTTAGAGAGAAGATCATGGATATGTTATGCAAAAAGAAATTGCAGTAAAGTAAAGAACATAATGATTTATAGTTGTTCACCCAAAATATGCCTACATCCACTGTCCAATTTCTTTACTGTTATCATCAGTTGTATAATGATCGATATATAAAATACAGTGGAATGTTGCTTAAGAGAAAGTAAGATGCAGATTCTAAAATTATATTCCGCGATGGACGTTCAGTTTTTTTTTTTTGCTCTCCAAGCTTGTACGTAGTTACTGTTTATAGCCTGGATATATATAGGAACGAAGATATAGGGGGATAGGTTGACAAAATAAGCAATTTCCTTATTTAGCTTCCTTGATTATAAGCTTTAATCTAGAATTTTTCATTAATGGAATTTGATGACATGGTAAAGTGGATTAGGGCTATGGTCGCCTTAAACTAATGATAGGGTCTTGGATGACATTATACAAACACCAACTCAACTTTATATTGAATTGATATTCAAATTTAAACCTACGAATTAGGGTCACTAGATTCGGTTCTAGGGGTTTAATCAAACAATAAAACAATGGCATTTGTCCAGCCATCCTTCTATGGGTTTTGATGATGGGGTCATGAATAATGGTCCCCACTTAGTTAATTTGTATATGCAAATATTTATTTATGTCGTAGGGCTAGATTCTGCCTAATGTCTAAGATGGTTTTGGTATTTGGGTAATTTGTATTGTAGGTGAACCTTTCAAAAGGTTACTATGGCATTCTAGTGTATACAAGGTTTAACAATGCGATGACCTGACATTACCACATATTATAGTCAGTAAAATTTGGACAGTTTATATGTTGGGTTTTTATCCCTGTTGCCGAACCAATATCTTGGCAAAAACCTTCTAAGGAGCTAAGTTGTGCTTGATTATGAAGTGTCTACGGTCTTTATGTTGATCTGATGACATGTATTTTAATTTGAGTTCGATCATTCATGACGAGCCACCATTGCTCCACTCTTATCGAACCATATAGTGAGTATCTAAGGTAGATAGGTTTATTGATTCAAATTAATACCATAGCGAAAGTCTTAGGGCTGTAATTAACTCTTTCCTTTTGCTTGTTATTGTGTATTCATGTCTCTTAATGATTTTTCATGACACGAGCACACATAGCAAATGGTAGTATATGAGAAAGGTTGATATCTTAGATAGGTTATGTCGATGAGATGTCATACTCGATCATCGAGTGTTGTTGGAGTTCTCCTTCATCTACCACTATGGGCTCTTTATCTTTTGGGCTAGAGTAAGCCAACCTAGACCATCGTGCTCTTTGGTTCTTAGATACTGGCATTCACAACTATTAGAGGATCTGGTAGAGTCTGTTGCTACCATGTTAACCCCTAGGTAGTTTGATACTATCGCTGCCACTAACGAACTTCCTAGGATGACATGCTTTTGCCAACTCTGGATTAGTGGTCTTATGCTTCTTTATAGAGCTATATGGTCTATACCCTATATCTTGCTTAGTGGCGGCCCTCCTCTTCATTAGTGGATGTTGGAATTCTGCTATATTTAAAGATTCACTATTCTAACTTCATATGAATGGATATGCTATCGTAACAAGCCTGTACATAATGTTTATAATGGAGTTCCAGATGCCTCCAACTCATAGGCAACTCAAGTTCGTATATGTGGTTAAAACCAAGATGAAGGGTTCCCTATTTTTCTACCTTGAGTCAGGTAGTAAATTCAACCCTATAGAGGGCTTATATTCCAAATGTAATATGTTTAAGTGTGAACGCACTATGGAAAAAAACACATCAGACGACAGATATGCTCCATTTTTTGATTTCATATCTATCTATCATTAAATCCTATTCCATCTCATTGCACATCAGACCATAGATATGCCACATCGTCTAATATGCATGAACATAACAAAAAAACAAATGTTGTCTGATGTTATAGTATCATTTCTAGAATTTCCTATTAGACAACATATAAATATTGGCTAATATGATTGACTGTTCACAAAATTAAATAAAAGAATTTTATTTATTTAAAAAAATATTTTATTTCAAATTAAATTCAAATATAATACAACTTTCACTATCACTCTACTTACATTTTCAAATACAATACAACTTTCACTATCACTCTCATATATACAACATTTCTCTACACTCTCATATAACATTTTTTTACTCACACTAACTCGAGTTTGTTTTTGATGTTGACCTTGATCTTGATTTGGTTGCTCCAGCTTATGCCCAGTTATCTCATATATCAATCAAATAACCAACGCAATAAAATGGAAAAGGAAACAAACCTAACTGCAAAATTTAAATTGAATTTGAATATTAATATTGCCCTCAGTTTGTGGGTTTGTTTTCTCTTCATGTTTTAGAAAGGTATAAATATATATTGCATAGACAACTTATGATATGCACAGTATATCACTATGAATATCATAGGGCCGAGCATCGACTAAATCTCACGGACTGTTGCAAAGGTCAAGCCCGAAGGCTCAACACAGTGCAAATGTGCACAAGGTCAAGTCCAAGCCTCCTTGGGCTCAACTCAGGGGCATTACATATACAAGTACAAACCAGGCGGCAAAATAATCAAAATAAACTAATACAGCAAAACAAAGTTGCTCAGCTCAAAGCACATCTAGGAATCAGTTAAAAATGGTTAAGCTCAAAATGGTTCAACTCAAAATGGCTCGGCTCAAAGCATATCTAGGAAACGCAAACAAAACAACTAGGCAAAAAAAACAAGTGCAAATGCAGTAAACAAATGCAAGCTAGTGCCAGTGAAAATGTAGTAAACAAGGGATGGTTTCAAAATAGGAGCAGCAAGACTCAAATACATGGACATGGACATGAATAAGGCAGTATGCAAATAAAAGAACATTCACACATATAAACATACATATGTATGTATGGATATACATATGGGAGTTAAAACAAGGCAGTGTGCGAGTGTAAGTACATGGACATGGACATGTATAAGGCAGTGTGCAAGTAAAAGAACATTCACATATAAGTACATATATACACATATATCTCAAAACAAAAATATCAAAACACATTTATCGCAAAACACATGAACTCAGTGTCAAGCACGAGGCAAAACGTTTCATTTTAGTTCAATTAGCATCAACATAGAAATTTAACAAGTCGAAATCAGATATTCGAAATTAAACCGCAACTGGAATATCCAAATAGAACAAGTGCACACATATATACATACATGTGTATGCATGTATATACATGGAAGTTCAAAGCACACATGTATATTATCCCACTACTTGATATATACCATACATCAATTAGTTCAAATCATATATGTAGTAAACAAGTGCAAGTGCTCAAGTGCAACATGGATATACATGTTTATGCAGTAAAAAATTCAAATGCAAGTGATAGGGTGCATATGTGCAAGTGAAAGTGCAAGTGCAAAGCATACATGTATATACATGCATATGCAGTAAACAATTCAACTTAGGTGCAACATGGACTAGCAAGACTCAAGCATTGAACAAGGCAGTGCACTGTGTTGGGAACATAACATAAGACCAGGCAGTTCACCATGCATGCCTTGACAACACTCAAACATTGAGCATGGACCAACAAGACCAGCAACACACACATATATGCTTAACCAGGCAGTTCAACATGCATGCATCAAAACATCACATAAGACTAAGCAGTTCAACATGCTCAAATAGATATAAACATACACACACATACACACACACACACACACACATATATATATATATCTATATATGAAAATATAAATATAGATATGCAAATATAAGAACATTCACACATATATACATACATATGTATGTATGTATATGCATGGAAATGCACTCTTGCACATTCAGGAAGTGTAAACAAGACAACTAGGCAAGAATTCAAGATAGTGCACATAAACAAGCTCAGGCAAAACAACAAGTGCAAATGCAGTAAATAAGTGCAAGCACCAATGAAAATGCAATTCAACATGCATCAAAACATACATATTTACCAGCAAGTTATTTATTCGATCAGAAATTAGAAAACATTCACACATGTATACATACATATGTATGTATATACATGGAAGTTCAAAACATCCACTAACTTTGACATCAACTCATTAAAGCAGTAACCCAGTTCAAGTTTTCACCATCCAACACATATATCTCAAAATATACATGTACATATATATACATATATACACATGTATCCCAAGCCAAAAATCTCAAAACACATATATCTCAAAACATGTGAATTCAAGTGGAATTCAGACGTGGTATACTAACATATATACAGAAAAATGTACATACATACACATAAACTCAAGTGTAACTCATGTGTAACTCAGCGTTGCCCTAAACTCCATGTATCAAAGCAAGATCATAAACCAAACATAAGCATTAGGCAAAACAATTTCAAAGTCGAGAATACCAGAAAATCAGGCAAAACGGTATCAAAGAAAGCTCAAGTGTAGAAATCAGAAAATCAAAAGGAGGAAAAGCAATATTAAAGCAACCAAACCAACAAGTATACATGTATTGATGAAATACTTTGAAATTCAAATCTCAGCATATATATAAATACAGGAGATTAATTCTTATATAAAAACCCATTTCATCATTGGTAGGATAATCGAAGTCGAGAGCAATATAAATCGAAAGGGGCAAAAAACATACCAATATCAATCAAAGAACGCTCGACAAGGAGCCGTAACCATCAATAGCTAGTAAATCAAAGCACATAATCAACAAGGAATGAAAGGAGCAAGACAATTTGGACAAATTTCAAAGCGGCTGAAACCCTAATTCTAGAAACGCACGATTTTTTTATACGGAGTGAAAGAAAGAAATGAGTAAAAAAAATTAGAAAAGAAAGAAAGGGAGGAACAAAACTATACATGGAGGAAACAAAAATAAAGAAGGCCACGAAATAATTGAGAGGGAAAAGATGGTTCGTTGTTGTCTGCTTCACTTTGTGGCATAGTGACACTTCTTTATCAGAGATGACTATCTTTGTTTTTACCGATGGCGTTCGGGATGTAAGTGGCACCAAACTTTGTAGCTACATGTTCCTTAGTGTAATGACCTGATATTTTCAACTATTCACATCCAAATATGCCGGAATTGAATTGCTCAAAATACCAGATTGTAAGTTTATATTTGGCAAAACTCAGCATAAACAGTAAATAAATAATCACAGACACAGTAATAAATGCAGCGGAAACAAAAGATAGTAGTCTATGAAGCTACTATATACATATCAGAGTTAAATAAGATACAACAGAAGTCTTGAATACAATAGTCAAATACAAGAATCAGAATACATCACTAGAATCAACAGAATATCTGAAAGCTGGATAGATAGTCGGATCTTCAAGCGAAGCTTCAACTCCAAAGGTGAGTCTCGAATACTGGTACACACAGTCTGACCCGAGCGTAAAGCAAAACACAAAACACTCGAGTCAGGATTAACATTCTTATATCAATAAATCCAACTCAAGTGAAACAACAACTGAGAATACAAGTAACTCAAAAGATGTTGGGATAACCTTCCTTTAAGGATCCGTTAAACTATCTACTATGTAGTAATATACGCTATTATAATAATGTCTAAAGTACAATAAACTATTAAAATAGCGTTAAGGTGTTACCATTATCCCCCTTAACACATTTTGCATAAGCGCTATAGTCTATGCAGCACTGTAAACTCCACCGTAAACTAGTAGGATATCAGGAAGTACTCCATAGGTATAACACAAGCCAAATTATAGTGGTCGCGTATAGGGATACGAGTATGACAAGGCACATGAGGCAATACCTAAGGTAGTGAAACTATCGTTTGCCTGATCCGGACTGGTGAGAATGCATCGCCGCAATGATCGCAACACCGCGAAACAACACTCCCAATTCAAGGGTGCGCACCAATCAATAACAAGTATTGAGTAGTTTACGAAGAAGTGTGTTCGCTCGAGGTGGCTAACCCCATTTGGCCTGGCATTGCTCCTGTTTTAGTCATTTCCAATTTGACACAAGTGTCAAGGCTATCCATTATCGTTCTCTTTCTTCAGTCATCACGTACATCATTCCAACCACTTCATTCTGGATCACACTTGCGTATAGTTATTAAAGCGGTTTTCGGTTTAGACTGAGAGTATGTCCATAACCGATCCTGGTTTCTTTAGTAACTTTCGTAATTATTACATCGATTGGTCGTTTAATAAATTTCAAAAAAAACAAATCAATTTCAATCTCACTTAGAATTTGAAAGCCAACATTTCATTTGTCTTTCTATATCAATTTCAATAAATTTACATTTCAAAACTTCCAAATTAAACATTTCAAAACTCTATAATTCAACTTCAATTTTTATTTAAAACAATCCAAATATTGATTTAAATTCATATATTCGTTTCATCCCATAATCATTTAAATTAAGTTAATTTAACATTCAAAACAATTTAAATTCATTGATGGATTTATTAAGTAATCTTTTAAATTAAGTAAATTTATCATTTCAAAATAATTCCAATTGAATTTCCAATTCATTAAATCAATCACTTAAGTTTCCAACATTATATCAAAACTTATGAATTGAATTAAATTAAATTCGTCAAATTAAATTATTTAAATTACAAGTCTCATAATAATTTCCATCAGTCACATTTTATTTCTTATTAAAGAAATTCAATTTCACTTATTTACTTATTTAATTTAAACAAATTTCAAAAACTTAATTATTAAAGAAACTCGATTTCACTTATTTAAAGAATTCAATTTTATTTAATTATTAAATAATTTCAAAACTTAATTTAATAATTTACTTAAATTTAAACAACATTCTTTCATCCAACACTTTGTTAATCATTATACTTTGGAAATCAAAATTTAAAAATCATAATGCTTTGGAATCATAGCACTTCCCACTTAACTGTTTAAATATAAATAATGGTATATATAATAAAATAGTTCATAATTTAAAATAGTTTATATAAAATAGTTATAATAAAAAATAGTTTTTATTTTAATAGTTTATATGAAATAAATTTATAAAGTAACATATATAAATAGTTTTAAATAAAATTTAAAATACCCTATATAATAATATAGCTTCTCAAATTTCATAAATCGATTCAAATCAACTCAATTTCCAAAATTCAAATTTAATCAAATCCTAAATCATCAATTTCAATTTATTTCAGTTTCACAATAAACCATTTCAAACTATATCAATTTCAAATACAGATATTTAACCACAAAATAAACCATTTCAATTTCAGTACTTTCAAGCTTTAAATATTCAACATTTCAAAACAAGAATTGATAATTCCATATATATCAAATTCACTATATAGCTTAAAATCAAGAATTTTTTATATATAAAGTAATCATTTATAGTAATAAAAATCAATATTTATATAAAACCATATATTTCTTTCCCAAACCATAGAAATCATTTTCAAAATATTTATATATATATATATATGTATGTATGTATGTAGACCAACGGTGTCTGTATATAATTTTCTACACTATGGTCAGGTAATACAGATATTTGTCATTTCAATCCATAATTTAGATATATACGGGTGTATATATCATATCAACCCGTAATCCCAAATTCATTTCAAATGAAAATCGCTTAGGTTAATCATTTCAACCCATAACATTTTTTTCTATTCTATAGATCATTCGGGTGTATATCATTTCAACCCATAGGGAATTCTATACTAACAGGGAACTTGCAGGGTGATAACATATATAATAATAATATAACAGGCATGTATCGTTAATATAAATAACAGATAATGGTGTCAGATGTCATAGGTGAACAGATACAGGTAATAGCATATATATAACAGTGTAAATACAGCATCATATTTCAATTGTCGTTTCAATTAAAATCAAATTTAATAAATAAAAGAACATTAATCGTGAGTGATTTCTCACCTTTCGAGGCTACAATGAAAATGAGATGAGTAACGAATCCAAGCACGAATCCCAAAACAAACCTAGATTGGGCACGAATTCGATGATCAAAGCTGATGAATAGGAATCGATGAGAACATGATATATAAAAAAATTAAAGCCTATTATTTACCTTACTAAATAAATTTCTTTATACAAACCCCAATGATCAATTTAAAACATATATATATATATACCAATTCTCAAAAAATAAATTTTACATGTAGTTAAAATAAAATATATATACATATATATATATATATTAAATTTCAAATTAATATCTGTCATAAAACGATATAAATAATTATTAATATATATATATAAACATAAACAAAAATGAAATATGGAAAAAAAATTATGTATAATATATTATATATAGAGGAACAAGTAAGTTGATAACCACTGTAGGTAACAGTACACATACCACTTATCTATATAACATATATACTACATACATTTATTCTAAACTGAATGCTATAAACCCATTTATTAACAAACTATATATGTACTAACAATATATGACTTCATACTGTAAATCAGCATAACATAGATATTAACATATAACATATTTTCAAAACTTTATAAAATCAATCATAAAATATGGTTTGTAAAACATAAATATATATAATATAAGAAAACACTTAAGTAACTCTATAAAGATCGAGCACCCAATCTATACTGTAACCCTACTGTAAACAAACTATATAAACCACTTTATAATATGATATACATAATTGACGTATAAATAATTTGTAAGAAACTGATAGGAACACTTTTAAACTATAGCGCTAAAAAAATCATAGTACTATGTATACTAAATACTGTAACATATAAACATTTCGACTAAAATAATATAAATATATAAACTGATAAATATATAAACAACTTATACCACATCACCACATATATGCGGCAACCAGGAAGCTACAACAAGATACTATGCATAGTATTATATTGTAAACTTAATTTTGTATATAAATAAGTGTATATAAACATACCTTTAAAACAAAACAGATTTGAATAAAATCTTCTCATATAACAGACTTACAGTGGACTATCTATATATACTTTTATATACCAAAGCAAAATGTAACTTTTTTATAACAGACAACAACCCAAAGTAGGCTTATATATGTATATAGATTAATATGTAAACCAATATACAAACTGCTACACTTACCTACACAAAAGCAACCAGATCAATCTAAATTTATATAAACACATATATAATATAAAACTTGTACACACATAACTTACCTATCTATAATATAGGTAGGCTTCGGCTATTCAAAGCAAGGTGGAGTTGGAAGCTGCAGCGGACGAGGAGATGCAGGCTATGCTCGGCAAAGGTGTGCAATGGATTGTCAGGTGGCTCGCATGGGAGGAGAAATGAGTGGTAGGTGGCACAGGCGAAACACGGAGTTGCTACGTGTGGCTGGAAACTGAAGGGGAGGTGGGTGCAACCCTAGGAGGAGGAGAGGTCTCGGTTTGGTCGGACTTGAGCGAGGGTGGCTGTTATCACTTCTTTTGAAAAAAAAAATTATATATTGGGTACAAGCATGGCGGAAAAGAGAAAAGGAAAGAGGAGGAGATGGTACAGTTTTGAACCGACACAATATGAAACCAATGAAAATATAAAGGCAAAGTAGAACGAAACCACCAGATAAATTTTGAAATATAAGAATTGTAAAGTTAGGTATAAGTCACAAATTTCTGAGAATAGTAAAAAGGCTACATACGGGAATTCACGAAGTAATCAATGCAAATCACTGTTCGATTTTCCATTCGTTGTTAAATTTGAATGGACACGGGAAATCAAAGGTTAAAACAAGTGGGTACTGATTCGACTAACCGTTTACGCAGTTTCGCCCTGTACCGGAACTCCGAAACAGGGAAATGAATATACCGCAGAGATCAACGTGATGAGACGATCAAAACAGTATACAAATGTCAGTGATATGATTGAATGATAAAATTCAAATTTTTTACTAGAGGAAAAAATGTAGCAAAAACTCAGAAAAATAAGATCGACGGAGCTAAAGAAGCCTGAATTTGGAAAAACGAACTATGACATCTTGCTCAAAAGATGATTTACAATTTTTCTATATAAAAATATTCAGGTTTTGAAAATATTTTATTATCATCAAATGTTAACTGATATAAATTGAAATAGAATTACATAATAAAATAAACTTTCATATTTTCAGATGAAAATTTTCAGCTTGCTATGTTCAATTAGATGTATTTCAAATATTAAATTTTTATTTCAAACTTTTATTATTTAAAATTTCACAAAAATTCAATTAATTAAATAAATAAAACGACTAAAATTTATGGGTCGTTACACTTACCCTGAGGTTTTTAAGCTAAACATATATTATGTTGTTTTTTCAAGCACTGTGAAGGCTGAAAGGGATTCCATCTGAAGAAAGATAGGTTCCACGGTTTGTTACAAATGAATTTCTTATGCAATATAGGTTGTTGGCAAAGGGTCATTCAATCGGGAAAGCCAAAGCTTCCTTAGCACAGAGGTCCATCAGAAAGGAAAAAAACTAAAGTTTCCTAGGCTGGGGAAACAAGGAGGAGCAGCCAATCCAAACCTCTATACCATTTTTCATGTAAGTCTACTTCAATCCAACACTAGCATAGAGGTAGTACATAAGTTGGGATTCAGATACACTACCATTCTAGACTCATCGAACTAGGCAAATGAAATCTTTATAAGAGTGGAATGATGATGGTGTTGAAAGCACAGTCAAAGAAGAGGAGTTGCACCTAAGGGATAGTAAGGCGATAATCTCTAATAGGGATGAGTCTTGGCCTCATGTGCAGAACAGACTTGATTTGTTAACCAATATTGACATTAGAGAGGCATTACACAAGGTTTTTTGGGTATGGGTGATGAAGAAGAATTTTTCCCTACACAATATAGTCTCGTTATCTAGGATCCTAAGTTTGAGATCAACTTTTGGGATGCCAAGTCGTTGGGAGAGATCCAATGGAAATTGGAAATTTCAGAGGAACCTAAGGGGTTTGTCTAATTATTAAGTGCGGTTCACTTAATATCTACTGAAATAAAAAATATTTTTTAATAGTAGATGGCCCTAAAATTCTATTCTTCTATCTTTTATAGAACATATGGGTTCCAGAAGGAGCAAGCTGAAAGCTAAATTTAAGAAGATAGACCGAAAGGAGGACCCTAAGATGATAAAAGCAGCGGCTTCAAACTTTGGTCTTAGTAAAAATGTGGGGCAATCTTCCACGGAGCTTAAGAATAGGTAGAAGGTTGTTTGTCACGCATCTAGTGCAAAATTGATAGGGATCATAAGGCCTCCCAGATGAGGTCCTTTTCTCTAGGAAAGTCAAGGTCAATGACACCTCCTCCTCCCATGAAGACTCCTAGGGTATCGCCTTTTTCTTTCTTCGGCTCTAATACATCCAAACGTCAAGAGAGAATAGAAAAAAGAAACTTCCATGACTACCTAGATGACAACTGCTTTAGGAGCAGTCATCAAGGCTCGTGTTATAGAGAAGTGGAAAACTATAGTGGTCATTGACCTTAATTATAAAGGTTATGATGAATTCCAACAAAATTATCAACCTCGGAACCCATTAGCCAGGCTATTGGTGAGTGCTTCTCCAACACCATTTGAAAAAACAATAAGTAGCCTTGGGAAAACTATTATTGACATTAGAGCACTATACAAATTTCACGTTAAGATTGTAAACGCAGAAGAGGAGATTGGCTAGAAGATTGAGGCCCAGAACGTGAAGATCTTTGACCCTCAAAAGGAAATTTATCATGAGAATAAGGCTCACAAAGAGGTTGGTAGATGCATTGGAGAGAGCCTTTGCTAATAAGGCAAAGCAAATCAAAAGGGCTCATATCTGAGATGGAAAGGTTAAATAAGGAACATATGAAAGGGCTTAGAGTGGCGTGGAGAAAACACAACGGACAAGCTACTAAGGTATTCATCGCCTATAAAGTTACTACGGATAAGTGAAAAAATAGCATGGTAGCCATTAGGGCCAAGAACGTAAAGGTGAAAAAGATCAAGATAATATCCGTCGGATCTCTAATAGGTGTAAAGTGGAGAAAGCTCTTCTCAAGATGCAACTAACTTCAATTATAGCGGAGAGGCACATGTTAAGAGTGGCAGGGCTACTATAGAAGCAAAGGTGGATTCTCCCCAGGTGGAGGTCGATAAATTGGAGGTTCAATTGGATAGGGTAGGAAACCACCTGGACAAAGTTTAGTTTTGCATGTATATGGAGGGAAACTTAACTTGGATGGATGACTGCTCTGAGTTCATGCCACTGTTTTGTCCAAAAATGGGACAAACACCTAATCAAAAGACAAAGGAAAATTGAAGGTATAAGAATCAAAAGATAGAGAAACAGACAATTATAGAGTAGTTCATCCAAAATCAATAGCATATATCCACTATCAACTCTGTTACTAATTATTCTCATATTTACAATTAGATTACAATGATCTCTTAAATCAAACCATTCAGATATGAATCTGGAAGAGTTTCTATGCACAAATCGGCAAAGAGGAAAATAATCGTCCTCTACTTGCATCCGGATTCATATTTATATGCAAAATTGACCACCGAAATCATTGGGATTGATTGGAACACGTCCTTATCTCCAGATCCGAAATTTCTTCCACGTCCTTATCTCCAGATCCGAAGTTTCAGGAAGAAGAATTTGTCAAAATCAATATATCATGAACAAAAATGGATTAATACTGATTGTTCTAGATCGTATCGATTGTTATGGATCGGTATAGATTTATTTACTTGTACTATATTATACCCCTTCTTTGACTCGATCTTTGTCTTTAATAAAGCAATCATGGCCCACAATAGGAACTGGCAAGGTTCTATACCGATCCTTATAGATCGGCACTTATTTTTCATCTTCTGTCTTCCATCTTTTCTCCTTAGCTCTTCAGCACGACCAAGTATTTTTGATTTCTCACAAGGATCGAGGTCGATCTTTATGACCTTATCCATACTCAGTCATTTTATTTTCATTCTTCACTCTTGATACCTCTTGTGCTTTTTAACCTATTTTATGATAATCAACAGTCCAGATTCATCGAGATATCACTTGGTTCAGATGTGAGATAATAGTTGCCCTCCAAAGTATGCTTCGTATTAATGAAGCATGGTTCGGATTTAAACAAGCAATCAAAATCAAACTTTGTTGTACAAATATGTCTCTACCTTCTGCACCGTACTCCTAAGATAATGCATTTTCTCTAAATACATCGATAGGCTATTTCGAGTAGCCATAGAACCGTATCTTTTTAGTAGATATAAGAGTTGAGATTTCCCACTTAAATTCTTAGCTCGGTTATGAGATCCCTTAAAGTTTTTCTCATCTTTTGGTCATGCATATTTCCATCCCATTCTATTAAAATTTGATGTAACATCCATTTCATCATTTTTCTTTTCAAAAGAAGTCTCAAGAAGATCAGTACCAGTCCTTATGGATCGATACCGATCGTTCTTACCATGTTACAACTTAAGTAACACATAGTGAAAATTCTAGTTTTCATGTTTATCCTTCATGACATTCACCTTCGTTCACCTTAGGCCATTTTCTTGCATTACGATGTTATCATCACTGTCGCCGCTTCAAAGCCTCAAGGATCACCAAATCTCAGTCAAATTCATAGCCAACCCAGATGAACAAGAGATTTTGATCACTTCAAGCTTCAACTCAACTTTAATTAATCCTCCAATGTCGCTATCCTTTCTATGATCTTAAGGCTTAGGTGGGTTTCCGCTATAATGCTCCACCATGTCTGTAACGATCTCGATTTTAAGCCAAATTTAAAATTGGTAATTAATATAATTTTTGGGATTAATGGTGTGTTAATTTTTTTTCCAAAATATCTATTTTAGAATTTCAAAATTCAAATTAAAAATCCATTCATATACATATATATAAATAAACAATAACGACCCTGACTCGACTTTCGAAAATCGACACCGAATACATCCCCGTGCTCAAATGCCGCAGATTCAAACGTCGAATCTGGTCCGTTGGAGCTTATAACACATTAAGTACAACAACACAGCGAAAGAAAACCAATATCATTGATACAACAGTTGATACAATATGATAAATGGAATATCACATAATCAGAGATACACAACAGCGGAAAGATACAACAATGGACAAGATAACTCCAACATATTCTTCAAGAGAGAATGAATCCACAAACTGCATCTCAGATCCAAAGCTCCAAAACTCCAAATTGAAAGCTCGAACCACCATCGTGGTACTGAAGCAAATCTGATCCCGAATGTTGAAGAGAAGCACAAAGTGATAAGCCAAAATCTAAAGACTTCCAAGATATTGAATCTACATCTACTATCTGATCATCTGGAAAATCTAACTCTAGACTGCCCATGTGGAAAAATGTGGGCACCCAGAGTTTAGAAAGGCAAAAATAAACTCCAGTTCAGTCATGGGACTGGTATTGTAACGACCCGAAATTTTCGATCCCGGAAATTCCAGATAGTTATGAAAAAGAAGAAAGAGATAGAAGAAGAAGAATAACAGAAACAACATCTCACATTCGCAGCGGATAAAATATAATGATAAATAATAACAGTTTACAAAAGAATATTATATCTGTCGATTACATTTAATATACATCAGAGTTTCACATATATATACAGTCACTGAATATATACAATAATTATATCTCAGATTAACAATAATACAATCACAGCGGAAACACCCTATACGTACTTGCCTTCCAATTAGCCTCCTGAGCTCCAGAACGCCCTACCTGAAATTCTGTAATACTCGGTCTGACCTGAGTATTACACCAAAGTAACACCCGGGTCAGGCTGGAAACCAGCGTGAGTAAACCCAACTAACAAGGAATACCAAGCAAACAACTTAAATAAACCCGGGTAACTTTTATCAATTTAACCCGTTCACAATTTTCTATAGGCAACACTTATTTCACATATAAATTCCTAAGTACCAAACTTAGATAAAATAATCACATTCACTTAAGTCGTTTCATTTCATCGTATTGATTTCACAAATCAATTTACATAAATTCGAAGGGGTTTCGGGTATTTCTCAATACCCGATCCCGTCCTCTTCGAGACTCATACCATCATATCTCAAGTTATCCAAATGAAAATCACAACATTTCATATTAGAGGTATCAACTCATTCAAAGCATACAATACCACTCAATCATTCATAAGCAAATTTTATAGCTTCCAAATTAATTCAGTTGATTCTAATTGAATTTCAATCCTCAATCACTTAGGTCCCTTCATTTAACAATAATTTGTTTCAAATCAATTAATCAACCATTCCTTCATAATTCATCTTAATTATTTACCATGGATTAATTATTTCCGATTACCTTCAAGTAATTATCTTTATTAAATTTTATGATATTAAGTATTCATAACTAAATCAATGAGTAATCTTTCATTACTTCACAAATTAATTAACCATAATCAATTACGCTAATTCTTAATTACTTACATTAATTAGTTTCTCATGAGTCATTTTTGATTAATTCATCTTAATTAATTAATCTTTAATTACATCGTTGATTATATAAATTAATGGTTCCCAATTATGTTTTGATTTGTTCTAATCTAAATTAATTACTTTAATTCAATCCCAATATTAATCATTCTCGATTAATCTCAATCTGTAATTAACTATTCTTTTTTTTATTTACTTCGTTAATAAATTAATTATTCCATAATTAATTATCTTAATTAATTCTCTTGTCAAATTTCACTAAGCAATTATATGTTATTAATTACATTAAGTAATTATTTATCACACCATCAAACGACTATTCTGAATTACTTATACTTAGTTAATTAACTTACAACCTAATTTATTATTTATTTAAATACCTTTAATTACTGAATTAAATAACCCAAATCATTAACTAAATAATTATTCATTTCAATTATCCTACTAATTTAATGTATCACAAATCATTAAGTCGTTAGTAACTTTTAAACGAAAACATTTTCTTATTTATTGTTTTAAATTTTAAACAACTTAAAATACCCAATACTTCGAGTTAAGCAACCACTAACTCGAGAGCCATCCAATACCAAAATCACCAGAACATCAATTCACAGTATATATCAAATAAATTCAATCATTCAACCAAATATTTAAATTTAACCATTTAAATTTAAATAGAAATCCAATAGAGTGGGATTTACTCACCTTTGCTTTTATTTGCAATTCCATCCAATCCTGACTTGTTCTCTTCTCGATTTTCGACCTTGTATAAGCATTATATGGATTATTAATATTTGAACTTATGAACAAATATTTATCATTTATTTATTTGATTTAAACTAATAATTTGGTAACTAATATAATTTAGATTTAATTGAACAAATAAATCTTCACTATTTTAGGATTAAACCAATAAGTGAAGTGTGAATAGGTATATTTACTTTTCTTTGGATCTACACATCTCAGAATAGCCTATAGACATTTAAAATCAAAAATCTACCCTTTATAATACTGCAACAGTTTTAAAGTCCTGTATTTTTTTAATTTTTTTTTAAAACAAATCCTATTTCCCTAATCTGCAAACATAAAAATTTAACGAAGAAGAATACCTTACTGCCCACTCCAACACGCCACCATCTGAAATCTCGTGAACAACTCCACACTGCTGCCTGAACTCGAACACGCCACCATCTTCCAGAAATCAAGCATCACCGATCCCAAAATCAATCAATTCGACTTCGACGAACTCCCCAAACCGAGCCGCCACCATCCTTCGATCGACCAAGACGACATCGTGATCCACTCGCGAGTTCCCCGTGCCCCACCTCCTGACTGCGACAACACACGGCGCCGCTACGACGAGCCAACAAAACCCGAACACGCGTCCCTCCAAATCGGCACGAAACCCTAGCTCCAACCAACCCTAATTGAAGACGACAATGGAATCCCTACCTCCCATCTTGAAACTCATGAAGTGCGATCCCCCTTTTTTTACGGCATCGGCCATTATTTCATTTTTTTATTGAATTCGATATCGTGCTTGAGGAATAGGGAGGAGAACGAGATAATATAACCATTTGGGAAAGCTTACTGCGTACGATTGTTTATATAATTAAATATTGAAAATATCTCGCGTCGCACCGTGAAATTCGAACCCCGAATCAGACATGCCGCCGGGCGATTATAAGGTTTTACCCGCGTTCCGAACAAAATGGAATGGGTTTCGAAGGCTAATTCGATCATATGCGCGAGTTACGGAAATAAACTATCGATTTTAAATTAAATCGATTAAAATAGTTCTACGCGTTTCGAGCTGCCAGGGTCACACGACAACTCCGATTGCTACAAAAATTGAAATCCGATAATAACTAACTATTACGGATCCAATGGAACTGGTTTCGCCGAATTCCAAGATTGTGCCTCGGAAGGCTATTCTTAAATTCCAATTTAAACGATATATTATTAAAAATGAACAAATTATCTTTAAATTAAATTCAAATCATTATATTGTCTCCAGTATTATCATTATAAATTTAATAAGACTTCAAATTATTTAAACAGGCTTAGAAATTTCAGATTCAACAATTTACCCAATTTTCAATTATTAAATTCAATATTTAAACTATATAATTCAATGATTTAATTATCAAGTAAATATTGATATCTGGAATCCAAGTTAAAATTAACTTTTAAATATTTAAAATCGATTAATTATCCCAATTTACTTTGTTAAAATTTCCGGGTCGTCACATTCCTCCCCCTTAAAAGAATTTTGTCCCCGAAATTACTAGATAGGAAGAATGGTCCAATACCCGTTTACCTTCTCCCAAAACTCACAATTCAACTTTCTACCAACTATCTTTTATTAAAGGCCCACTATCACCTTAACCAACTTCCTAAAATCTTCTATAGTTTCAACCAATACCCCTTTTTGCTCAATCATCTAAATTTTAGTTCAAAACCAAATTTTTGAATTATCAAAATTTCTCAAAAATTTTCTAACTCTCTAAATTTTTGAAAAATTTTGCCAGCATCTCCTTTGCGCGGCTAGCTCGGTACAACTACAAAAGGCCTCTACGGGCTCCCAAATTCCAAAAAGAAAACAGAAAGCCAAGTGGCTAGATCAAAAACCCAATCCAATTTCATACAAAAATTTAAATACATACCTTTTTGTCAGGCAATTCACATTTATCTTTTGGAATCATACCCAATTTTCTTTTCCCCCTTTTAATACTGGCATAACCTACTTAGCAATAATATCCCATCATAGCCCTTTCAAATCTTTACATACTTTTCCTTACAGAAGTTTTCATATCCATTTCTATTCAAACTAGTTTTCCCCACTTCATACGATTTCAATTTACTTTAAATTTTGAATATTGAATTTTTATCTTTCATTTATATCTGATTCGTATTAGTTTCATTTACTAATTTACTTTGGTTTCAAATTTGAAATTGTTTTGTCGTTAATAAAAAAAATTCCAAAAATTTTCTAACTCCCAAAATTCTCAAAAAAATTTGGCAGAGTCTCCTTTGTACGGAGGAGCTTTTTCAATTTGACAAGAGATATAAATATATATACATCGACCCACCCGGTCGGAAAAAGCAAAAACAGTTCATATTTCCTATTTTTATTGCGTAGGCGTACCTTTATTTAGCATGTAAAGCAAGCAGCTTATTTATTTTAGCAAAAAGCGCAATTAAATCCAGCCAAACGGCTTCTCGGTACCTGTACTTACTCAATTTAAACATATAAGTACCATATATAGAAAATCTATTAGCATTTCACTTACTTTTAATGGCTAAACACAAGCATTTCAAAAGCAACAAACACCAAACGCTTCCCATAAGCGATTTATATAACTTTAAAGCTAATTCAATTGCTTTCAACCAATTCATGAGCCATTTCATTAAATTTTAATGGTTTGCAACTCAATTTCTTACATTTAATTGATTTTTTAGCCAAACAAGCTCATATTCTCTTCAAATGAGTCAAAATCAATTTCATTTAATCTCTATCATCTCATAGAATTTTAATTCCTTTTGTTTATGTCATACGACAATTCATTCTATACCAATTCGACAATATTCGCTTAATGAAGTGTTTATTTAGTTTATAACTACTTTAAATTAATTTCAACTCACCCTGTAACTACTCCCATTTCATTTCTAATTTATTCACCAACCATTCATTGCATTTCATTTCATCTCAGCCTTGGATTCATTCAAAACCATTTTATAAAACTTGACACGTTCAATACTTACAAATTAACAACCATTTCCGAATTAATTTAACCCGGACTTTCATTTAATGGGCTTTCACCCAAATTCGAAGCCAAGCTTCCATAAATTTTAAACTTAAGTTAATTTACTTTGATTTATTCCAACATCAAACTTAAGTTTACTTCTATTTGATTCTCATTTGATCAAATTCCATTAAATTCCGTTAGCCCATCCATTTTAATTTTAATTTTAATTCACCTTCTCAATTTATCAAAATAATATCCAAGCACATATACCGTCGAACTTAAGTTCAGTCTGATAATCTAATTCCAATTACAACTTCGATTTAGTTTTTATTTAATCAGACTTCATCCATTTATTATTTAATTCAATTAACCCATTTTAAAATTTTAATTTACTTACTTAATTCATTATCGAATTTATTTTATTAATACAAGGCCATTCTCAATTTATTTTTATTCACTTAGGTTTTGTTTGCAACTCAAACCATTTCTATTATAGTTCACTTTCATTTCATATGACAACACTTTCCAAGTCTAATTTACTTGCAAATTTCGTTAAATATTATTTATAACTCACTTGAATTTTATTTTTACAACATCTCCACTTATTTAATTTGTTATCAAATCCAAATCGAATTCTATTTATAATTCGAATTCATTTTCCAAACCCCATTATTAACTTACAATCCATTTATTTACCCAAGTTCAATTTTATTAACATACACTATTAAATAATTTATTTAGCTGATTAGTTTACTTTCACTTTTTAAATCAATATTCGTTTTTATTACAAAAATCACTTCATTAAATTTTCCTGAGTTCAATTTTATTTTATAATTCCAGTTTGGAATTTCTTTTTAATTTTCCTAAAATTCCAACACCTTTACCTAAAAATTTTAGAAATGCTTTAAATTCACATCATACTATTAAAATATCTCTTTATAAAAATACTTTTTATAACTCGATGTCTCAACCAGTCATCCTTGTTCTCACAGAAATTCAGTCATACGTTGATCAGGCGTAGGACTGAAAATCTATAATTACTTGGTAATCCCTTTTCAACACCCAGTGAAAATACTTGAAAAAATAATTTTATTGAAAATATTGAAAACAGCTTTTGAAAATAGAGGAAATAACTTTGGTGAGAATGCTCTGGAAATCATCACCCGCATCCATGGTCGCAGTTAACCCGATGGTTACATTGCCATCCCGACAGAATCCATAGATAACTGTAGGCCTCCGCGCCCTCGATTACACCATGGAACCCACGACAGATCGCAGCTACAACTGGGGTTACGTAACTATCACAGGAAAAACCCATATAACTGTAGGCATCAGCGCCATCGAATTTCGCTGCCAAAAATGAAACTTCTCCACTCCACTTGACCATAGATCGCAGTCTACCGATGTTGCGTTGCCTTCCCGGCAAAATCAAGTGTAGACTGTTGGCACTCATCCTCCATACGATTTCGCTATGGTCCCCACAGTAGATCGCAGCGACATCGAAGTACACTGTCTTCACAGCATAACCCAAATGCCTCTGTAGGCATCAGCGCCCTCGATTTTCGCTACCCAATAATCCTCAGGAACTAGTTTTGTCTGGACTCCTCACAGGATCAACTTTAGAACCCCTCTTAGGGCTCAAGGCAGCACCACCCAGTGGCACTCCTAAGAAGTTCATTTCAAGGGAGCGCCTTTTTCCCCAGAGCCATCATCAAAATATTTTATACTATACACATATAGTATCTTCAAATCATACACCTAGTATGATATCATACAAAGCTCCTTTACACAAAATCGATTATCCCAAAATCGATAATTCGCAAACTAGGCTTTCCAAATTCAATATTGATTTTACCCAAAATCAAAAGCCTTTCCAAATCCAAAGGTTCCCAAAACCTTTTTCCAAATTCCTCATAAGATCCTTTATATATATTCAGATATATAAAATTTTAAAAACTTTGGATCTTTTCAAACTGGTATAAAACTCCTTTTATACTTCAAATACCTTCAAAAATCCTTTTCTTCCGGCAATAGATTTAACAAGGAAAGATTTGTCTTATATAACAAAGATATATATAACTTTGTTTATTCAAAATCAAATATTCAAATTTGATTACTCATTCCAATATCAATTTCAGTCAAATCCGTACGATGTACACATAACATCCGTACGCTATACCAATCTGATCGCTCACTCGATCACACAATTTCACTTTCGAACTAGTATCGTCCACCAGACTTCCTAGTGCGTATTCAGATCTGGTTTCTTGATTAGAAACCGTCATTCTCCTTGCTTAGCCATACTATGATAGAGAATATCCAGAACCAATCAACAATCCATATCCAGGTTCGCCATCGAAAATCGAGTGAAAAATCCCAACACGGATCGATAAACTATCTCGAAATTCTATGCTCGAATCTAGATCAAATCACTATGCGAATAGAATAATATACGTACATCCTACGTATTTATTTCCATTTATTATCAGCCAAATCAGTTTCCTTTCTATTCATATTTCCTTAAATTCCCCTTCACTTATTTACAATTACCTTAGTTCCATTGAATCATCACTTCAATTCTTATCTCAGTTGGGTATTAAATCCATAACAGTTTGAACTCCCTAGTTTATATTTAGAAAATAGCTTGAAAATTGAAAAATAGATAAGTAGTTGAAAAAAATAATTATTAGTTTACAAAACAGCTATAAAATATTTAACTAATCGTAGAATAGTTGGAAAATAGTTAAATAGTTCCACAAATTTTAGGTAATTGAAAAATAGTAATTTATTTGTAAAATAGTTGAAAAATAGTAATTAGTTTATAAAACAGTTGAAAAATAGTTAAATAGCTTCAAAAATAATTGTAAAGCAAGTATAAAATAATTTGGCTTTAAGAAAGAAAGGTTGTATATATTAAATAGCTTAGAAAAATAAGTTTTTATGAAAACAATTTATATTGAAAATAGTCAAGAGTCAAACTGTTCACTTCCCCAACTAATATCCATTTAATTGACTCAATTCTAACTTGAATAACTTCAATTTCTGTTGAAATTTCTTCCCAATTCAAGTTGAATCAATCTTGATTCCTTCCCCAGTTTAAATCAAATTCTAGTTGATTTTATTCTTGTTCGATTTTAATTTTAATTTCATATTATTCCAATCAATTTGAATTATTATCAGTTGAACCCATTTCAAATTCAAATATAATCCAATTTAATTTCCCATTTAAATTTTAAACTTATACATCCTCAATCACCAATCCAATTAATTCAAACCAAATATAATTTTGAACTAATTCAATTTCAATCTTGAATTTAAACTATCTCGAACTATATAAATTCGAGTTAAATCCTCAAAGGTTGGTTTATCCTTTTAAACCAAATTAACTTTTATTCAAAGTTTTTAATCAATTTAATTTCTGAGTCCAATTCCCGAAATTCCATTTTAAATTATCTTAAATTATGTATTTCAAGGTTCAAATAAGAGTTCAATACAATTTTATTTTAAAATTTTAATTTATTATTAAGTTTTATCTCCTAGTTTGAAGCCAGTTCTTGAACAAATTTATTTTACAATTCAATTATTCAAATATATTTTATTTATTCAATACCATTCTCAATTTAAAGGTTTTTATTAACAATAGGATGATATCATCCAATTTATTTTTTTAAACGTCCATCCATTTTCAATTTTTAAATCTCAAACCCGTTTTGAGATCACACAAATTCCCAATTCAAATCAACCATTTAACTTTCCAAGTTAGATTCCAATTTCATCTTGAAATTTCCAATTCTGGTTGCTTTTTCTACACTTATTTAACTTTCCCAAAGTTAAATTCCAATTTATTTAATCCAATCAACCTTGCTCAAATTGAATTCCCGCTTCAAACTTCCAAATTCTTTCCCTCTTATAAGTTCAAAACCTATATCACTTTGGGTTTTTACAACACACTTCAGGGAAAAATCAAAACTCAACCTCTTGATATTTATTCCAAATTATCTTTGATATCATGTAAATCCATACATATATACATATTTATTTCTTGGCCCTCCCAGCCATGTTTTTTAAATTTAAACCACCCTTGGTTTTTAAATTCAAATCAAATTTCAAATAACCCATTGTTTGCAATAAGTCTCATTTCAAACTTACCTTTATTTAAAGATTTTAAGTAATTAATTCCTGAATTCTAATTTTAGAATTTCATTTTCAATTAATTAAATTTTTGATTTGGTTGTATTTTCGTTTTTACTTAATTTAATTCCAATTCAGGATTTCAATTTGGTTGTATTACATTATTTCTTACTTTTAATTCCAATAATTTAACAACCAGTCACCTTAATATTTATTAGAGGGAAATATTGCTTTAAATATCAAAATATATATTTTATATAAAATCATTTAAAATCTTTATATAAGAAAATAACAAGTACGCGCTCATATATATATATATATATATATATATATTCTCAACTCATTCTAGAGTACTACAGACTCTATTAAATGAGTAATCCCCACCAGAGCCAAGGTTCTCGTTCAACCTTTCTACTCTGATACCAACTGTAACGACCCGAAATTTTTGATCCCGAAAATTCCAGATAGTTATGAAAAAGAAGAAAGAGATAGAAGAAGAAGAAGAACAGAAACAACATCTCACATTCGCAGCGGATAAAATATAATGATAAATAATAACAGTTTACAAAAGAATATTATATCTGTCGATTACATTTAATATACATCAGAGTTTCACATATATATACAGTCACTGAATATATACAATAATTATATCTCAGATTAACAATAATAAAATCACAGCGGAAACACTCTATACGTACTTGCCTTCCAGTTAGCCTCCTGAGCTCCAGAACGCCCTACCTGAAATTCTGTAATACTCGGTCTGACCCGAGTATTACACCAAAGTAACACCCGGGTCAGGCTAGAAACCAACGTGAGTAAACCCAACTAACAAGGAATACCAAGCAAACAACTTAAATAAACCCGGGTAACTTTTATCAATTTAACCAATTCACAATTTGCTATAGGCAACACTTATTTCACATATAAATTCCTAAGTACCAAACTTAGATAAAATAATCCCATTCACTTAAGTCGTTTCATTTCATCGTATTGATTTCACAAATCAATTTACATAAATTCAAAGGGGTTTCGGGTATTTCTCAATACCTGATCCTGTCCTCTTCGAGACTCATACCATCATATCTCAAGTTATCCAAATGAAAATCACAACATTTCATATTAGAGGTATCAACTCATTCAAAGCATACAATACCACTCAATCATTCATAAGCAAATTTTATAGCTTCCAAATTAATTCAGTTGATTCTAATTGAATATCAATCCTCAATCACTTAGGTCCCTTCATTTAACAATAATTTGTTTCAAATCAATTAATCAACCATTCCTTCATAATTCATCTTAATTATTTACCATGTATTAATTATTTCGGATTACCTTCAAGTAATTATCTTTATTAAATTTTATGATATTAAGTATTCATAACTAAATCAATGAGTAATCTTTCATTACTTCACAAATTAATTAACCATAATCAATTACGCTAATTCTTAATTACTTACATTAATTAGTTTCTCATGAGTCATTTTTGATTAATTCATCTTAATTAATCAATCTTTAATTACATCGTTGATTATATAAATTAGTGGTTCCCAATTATGTTTTGATTTGTTCTAATCTAAATTAATTACTTTAATTCAATCCCAATATTAATCATTCTCGATTAATCTCAGTCTGTAATTAACTATTCTGTTTTTATTTACTTCGTTAATAAATTAATTATTCCATAATTAATTATCTTAATTAATTCTCTTGTCAAATTTCACTAAGCAATTATATGTTATTAATTACATTAAGTAATTATTTATCACACCATCAAACGACTATTCTGAATTACTTATACTTAGTTAATTAACTTACAACCTAATTTGTTATTTATTTAAACACCTTTAATTACTGAATTAAATAACCCGAATCGTTAATTAATTAAATTAATTAATTATTCATTTCAATTATCCTACTAATTTAATGTATCACAAATCATTAAGTCGTTAGTAACTTTTAAACGGAAACATTTTCTTATTTATTGTTTTAAATTTTAAACAACTTAAAATACCCAATACTTCGAGTTAAGCAACCATTAACTCGAGAACCATCCAATACCAAAATCACCAGAACATCAATTCACAGTGCATATCAAATAAATTCAATCATTCAACCAAATATTTAAATTTAACCATTTAAATTTAAATTGAAATCCAACAGAGTGAGATTTACTCACCTTTGCTTTTATTTGCAATTCCATCCAATCCTGACTTGTTCTCTTCTCGATTTTCGACCTTGTATAAGCATTATATGGATTATTAATATTTGAACTTATGAACAAATATTTATTATTTATTTATTTGATTTAAACTAATAATTTGGTAACTAATATAATTTAGATTTAATTGAACAAATAAATCTTCACTATTTCAGGATTAAACCCATAAGTGAAGTGTGAATAGGTTTATTTACTTTTCTTTGGATCTACACATAACAGAATAGCCTGTAGACATTTAAAATCAAAAATCTACCCTTTATAGATCCTGCAACATTTTTAAAGTCTTGTATTTTTTTTTAAACAAATCCATTTCCCTAATCTGCAAACATAAAAATTTGACGAAGAAGAATACCTTACTACCCACTCCAACACGCCACCATCTGAAATCTCGTGAACAACTCCACACTGCTGCCTGAACTCGAACACGCCACCATCTTCCAAAAATCAAGCATCGCCGATCCTAAAATCATTCAATTCGACTTCGACGAACTCCCCAAACCGAGCCGCCACCATCCTTCGATCGACCAAGACGCCATCACAATCCACTCGCAAATTCCCAGTGCCCCACCTCCTGACTGCAACAACACACGGCGCTGCTACGACGAGCCAACAAAACCCGAACATGCGTCCCTCCAAATCGGCACGAAACCTAGCTCCAACCAACCCTAATTGAAGACGACAATGGAATCCCTACCTCCCATCGCGAAACTCATGAAGTGCGATTCCCCTGTTTTTTTTACGGCATCGACCATTATTTCATTTTTTTTTATTGAATTCGATATCGTGCTTGAGGAATAGGGAGGGGAACGAGATAATATAACCATTTGGGAAAGCTTATTGCGTACGATTGTTTATATAATTAAATATTGAAAATATCTCGCGTCGCACCGTGAAATTCGAACCCCGAATCAGACATGCCGCCAGGCGATTATAAGGTTTTACCCGCGTTCCGAACACAATGGAATGGGTTTCGAAGGCTAATTCGATCATATGCGCGAGTTACGGAAATAAACTATCGATTTTAAATTAAATCGGTTAAAATAGTTCTACGCATTTCGAGCTGCCAGGGTCACACGACAACTCCGATTGCTACAAAAATTGAAATCCGATAATAACTAACTATTATGGATCCAATGGAACTGGTTTCGCCGAATTCCAAGACTGTAACGACCCGTATTTTACGTGTCGATAGATCGTAGAATTTGCAGGTCGTTAGTGTTGTTTGTGTTGTCTCTAGCTTGAGTCGTTTAGAAGTTAACCCGGGTGCAAGTGATGAGTCGTGACCGACTCATAGAGGACCGACCTATAGGTGTTGCCGAGTTAGTAGGCTTAGCCGGGTTAAGAAATTCAACGACCTAAAAGTTAGGCGACTTAGTGATGGTGACCGACCTATAGTAAGTCGTAGACGACCTTAGGAACTGGCCGAGTTTAGTGTGGAGCGACCTAAGGTAGATAGGTCGGTAGAGCGACCTATAGGAATGACCGACTTAAGGAGTGAACGGGTCATAGGAGTGTTTGATTTAGGAGCTAACGACCTAAAAGGTTGCCGAGTTAAGGTTTGGGCCGACTCAGTGGTGAACGACTCATAGGATGGTGGTTTAGGCCTGTGGAACGACCTAAGGGGTTAGGTCGTATGGGAGATAAGTCGTGAACGACTTATGGTTTTGTTAGGTCGCTAGGCCGTAGCATAGTTAGGTCGTTTGGCATTGTTGAGTCGGCTAGGACTTAGGTCGGCACTAGGCTATACCGTGTTCTTGTTAGGTCGGCAGCTAGTTAGATCGTATGGCCCGTGTTGTTGTTATGTCGCTTGAGTTTTAAGTCGGCAGTGTGTTAGGTCGTTGGATGAGATGAGTCGTAGGTCGCGTGGTTGGTTGAGTCGACTTATAGTTAGGTCGGCCTTGGGTTCTTGAGTTGTTTAGGTCGTGAGTCGGTAGGATTTAGGTCGGTCGAGGGATAAGGTCGTATGCGACCTAAGTTGGTTCTGTGCTAAGAGTTAGGTCGGCACGTTGGCTGAGTCGTCGTACGACTTAAGACTTAGGTGTGTTAGCGGCTGTGTAGTTGAGTCGTATAGGTCGGCAGCGACCTATGTTAGGTCGGAGTCTTTTAGGTCGGCAACGACCTAATAGCGAGCTCCGAGTTAAGAAGACGGCCGAGCTAAGGGGGATTCCAGCCTATAAATAGAGGGGTTTGGCTCACTTTTTGGCACCGGTTTTTGAAGCAACGAAGTGCTGCCATTTTGAAGACTCGACTTCAGTATTTTCTTCACTTCTTTCTCTACTTCTACCAAGTGCTAACATCTATTGAAGATCGAAGATCAAGATCAAAGATCGAAGATCCAAGGTTGAAGATTTTCATCCGAAGAAGCTAGATTTCACCGTTTCAAGTGAAATTTCTCCGGATCAAGCTCAAGTTCTTGCTGTCCAGATCTGAAGTTGTTTGATTTTAGGTTGTTTTGGTGATTTGGTGAGTGGTAGTTATCTCTCACGCGGATCCAAAGGAGTATACGGGATTGGTGATATGTTTGGGTGTTAAAGTTAGCGTTTTCTCGCATTTTCCTTAAGTCTGCATGTAGATCCATCATATTTGAAGATGTTTATCTATAGAAGCTATTTATAAAGTATTAGAGACAAAACCCATGTTTTAGATTTGATAGATCTATGTTAAAAATCATGATTTCACATATGTTGGACTTTTGCTCACTTAATTACGAAATTGCCATTATGAATGATATTGTTTGATAGATCTTGTTTGAATGCTTGAATGTTTGAATGTATGTTAGATGTGATTGCTCCAAGTTAGCTTGTGGTTGATTTGGAACAAGATGTTTGAAGATGATTCAAAAGCTAAGTGGAAAGGCTCTTGAATGTTGAAAGCTGCCGATAGCATATGAAGCGGATGTGGAAGCTCATATGGATGGATTCGAGGATGTGGGATCTTGCCATGATACGAGAAGGCAAAGCATGATTGAGATGGGACTTTGCTATGATGCGATAAAGCAAGGTGTGATGTTGAAATGGGACGGGTCATGATGACGTTCCAAGAAGAGAGACTTTGCTATGATGTGATGAGGCAAGACATATGTTGTGATGGGACGGGTCACGATGACGTCCCAAGCACGGGCTGCGACGACGTGCAAAGTTATGTTGATTACTCGGTGATGCGATCCGAGTTGGTGATAATGGTTAGCTTGAGAGGCGCTTGAGCTAGTATGGAAATAGTCGTCGAGGAGGATGACTAGGAGGCTGAGATCTTATCGTTGTTGAAGGTTCTAGCATGCTCAAAGCAAGGGTACGTTGGAACGGGCTGCGACGACGTTCCAGGCACGGGCTGCGACGACGTGCTAGTACTCTGGGTAGTTGCGAAAATTCCTAGGCACGGGCTGCGACGACGTGCGGAGTTATGGCTAGAACCGGGGTTACCATTAGCCCTTGACAGGTGGTCATTCAACTAACGGTGATATCAAGGCAATGATACAGTGATAGCCAGAGTCATGGATGTTTGGTTGTACTATCATTCGGTCTCAAGTGCGGTGTTTTCTGGGTGCTTATCTGATCTTGGTTTAGGCCTTGGGGGTTTGTATTTGGAAAACATCGTCCTTGACTCGAGTGATTATTGCTTTATTTTAATTACCTGCTATGCTATGATTGCTTCTCCTTAGTGTGTGTCTGGGGGCTATCACTGTGAGAAGAGGTGGAGTGGGATGGTTTAGTTCCTATTCCTTTTATTCCTTATGCTCTTTTGGTATGTTTGATAGTTAATTTACTGCTCACTAAGACTTTGTCTGACTCAAGGTTTTATGTCTCCTCTTATTACCTTGGGCTGTTCATCCATGTTTGGGATGGGCAGACTAGGTAGCAGGTGACAGGTGCTGTGCTAGGAGTTCTACGCTGAAGATGACGAAGACGAGCAGGAGGCTTTGCATATTAGTTTTCTTACTATATGTACTGGGTATCCGCTGCTGTATTTGGTTGAGTGATTTGTAGTGAGGCTTTCATGTATGGATTTGAGTAGATGGTTGTACAAAACTACTGTGATGCTTATATGATGATGTTCTGTTCTATGGAGCTTCACTATATTATATTTCTCTATTGTATTTTATCCATGCGCTGTGAGTTATGCGATAGAGATTCTTTTGTTTTGTTTTTCCCTGACTGTCGTCCATGGCTGCCTGGCACGCCTTTCAGCGCATTATTTACTTGTATTGGTGCGGGAGTCATGGGCGGTCGTCACATTTGGTATCAAAGCTTTGGTTAATCGATTTTAGCCAACGCTCGCTGATGTAACTACGTAAGAGAGACGTAATTGTAATTTGATGGATGATTACTATATATAATATAGTAGCCTAGAAGGATTTGAACTCCTTATGCAGTTGTTTCTTAAGGTGTTCTAATCATTCTTATTACAGATATTAAGGATGAGTCGAAGAGGGAGACCAGCTGCAAGGGAAAGCCGTGCTGATGAAGGAGCTGTTGATTATGGAACTATGTTCGAAGCGATGATGACTTCGATCATGAGAAGGATACCAGCTTCAGGATCATCAGTGGATGTGGGAGTTCAAGTTCAAGCTCCAAGACCCGTGGATTTTGCTAAGCTTTGCAAGGATTATACTTCTCTTGGAGGAAAAGCTTTCTTGGGGACAGAGTCGACTATTGAAGTACAGAGATGGATTGATGCTTGTCGAAGGATCTTTGGTGACTTAGGAATTGAAGATGCAACTAAGAGGAAGCTTGCATCGAGGCAGCTTCAAGGGAGAGCTGCGGATTGGTGGAATTCTATCACTATAGATACACCAGAGGAGGAGATTACTTGGGAGCAGTTCCAAGTTAGATTTGAAGCCAAGTTCATCTCTACTGCTCAGAGGTCTGTTTTGTTCAAGAGATTTGTGGAGCTCAAACAAGGCGGGAGGCCTGTTCTTGAGTATATTTCTGAGTTCGAGGCCTTGTCTAAGTATGCCAGATCGTATATTGATTCTCCCTACCAGAAGAACGAGAAGTTTGTGACTGGTCTGGATGCTTATCTTGGGAGGCAGTTAGTGGATCACTTGGACGATCCATTTGAGAAACTGGTGGAGAAAGCCCTTAGGCATGAGAGTTTGTTTCCTAGGGAAAGTTCTGTTGTTGCTGTAACCAGGGAAGGATCTAAACCACAGCAGAGTGGCAACAAGAAGAGGAAGCAGCAGCAACAGAAGGGAAAGGATGGTCAGAAGAAGCCAAAGGGCGAGGTGACTTGCTATAATTGCCAGAAGAAGGGCCATCTCTCCAAGGATTGTAGGAATCCAAAGGCGCCGGCGAAGTGCCATAACTGTGACAAGCCAGGGCATTTCAGGAAGGACTGTCCAGAGCCGAGGAAGGATAGGCAGGTTGTGCAAGCTTATGCTCTGGGAGCTGTTCCGTCGTCTTCAAGAGCTCCTACTGCTGAGGAGAAGGGGAAGAGTGTGGTGGTCCAAGGTACTCTTTCCATTTGTGGTGTTCCAGTTAGAGTGTTGTTTGATACTGGAGCGTCGCATTCTTTTGTTTGTGATGATTTGGTAGGCCGGTTAGGTTTGAAACCGGATATTGTTGATAGGCCATTGGTTGTGACTAATCCAGTTGGGGGTTCGTCATGTTTGTGTATGATATGCCGTGGTCTGGTTGTATCGAGTCATGATTGCTCGTTTGTTTGTGATTGCTTCGTTCTGAACTTTGCGGGGTTCGGAATTATTTTGGGTATGGACTGGCTTAGGAAGTATGCGGCTAGGATTGATTGTGAGAGGCTGGAGGTGACAGTCGGGAATGTGGAAGGGCGAAAGGTTGTGATACGATGTAAGCATGAGGAAGGCGTCTTCATGAGCTTCATGTATTCGCTGGTTGTTCCACGGGAAGGACTGTCATCGGTGCCTGTTGTGAATGGATTTGAGGATGTCTTTGACGAAGTCAAAGGGTTGCCGCCGCATAGGGAGATCGAGTTTCGTATCGATCTAGTTGAGGGAGCCAGACCTGTTGTGATGCCTCTTAGGCGGATGGCACCGAGGGAGCAGCAAGAGCTGAAGGTGCAAGTTGATGACCTTTTGCAGAAAGGATTCATTCGGAGAAGTGTGTCCGAATGGGGTGCGCCAGTTGTGTTCACAACCAAAGCGGATGGATCGTTGAGGTTGTGTGTGGATTATCGTGAGCTGAATAAGGTGACTAAGAAGAACAAGTATCCATTGCCGAGAATAGATGACTTGTTTGATCAGCTTCACGAGGCTAAGGTGTTTTCTCAGATGGATTTGGCAACGGGATTTCACCAGTTGAGAGTGGCGAAGGATAGTGTGCCGAAGACTGCTTTCAGGACACCATCCGGATTTTATGAGTGGCTGGTAATGCCGTTTGGATTGACTAACGCACCAGCATATTTTGTGGATCTTATGAATAGAGTATTCAGAGATCAGTTAGATAAGTTCGTGCTTGTGTTCGTGGATGATATTCTGATTTATTCCAGAACTGAAGAAGAGCACAAGACGCACTTGAGGATTGTTTTGGGAATCTTACGGAAACATCAGCTGAAGGCTAAGTTTTCGAAGTGTCACTTCTGGAAGAATGAAGTGAGGTTCTTAGGTCATGTTATTTCTGGAAATGGAATAGCGGTTGATCCCGCTAAGGTGGCAGCGATCCAGGATTGGGTTAGGCCTAAGAATGCATCTGATGTGAGAAGTTTTCTTGGATTAGCAGGATATTATCGTCGGTTTATCAAAGACTTTTCCAAGATAGCTGCACCGTTAACAGGATTGACGAAAAAGAACCAAGTGTTCAGATGGGATGCTAAGTGTGAGCAAGCTTTTGAAATCCTAAAAGAGCGACTGACGAGTGCTCCTGTTTTGACTATTCCAAGTGGGAATGATGAGATGGTGGTTTACACTGATGCATGTGGTACTGGACTTGGAGCAGTGCTAATGCAGAAGGATAAAGTTGTTGCGTATGCTAGTCGACAACTGAAGCCGCATGAAAGGAACTATCCAACTCATGATTTGGAGTTAGCGGCGATTGTGTTTGCTTTGAAGATGTGGAGACACTACCTATTGGGGGTTAGATTTGAGTTGTTTACAGATCATAAGTCGTTGAAGTATCTGTTCTCCCAAAAGGATTTGAATCTTCGACAGCAAAGGTGGTTAGAGTTTCTAGCATCTTATGATTTTGGTATAGCCTATACTCCGGGAAAAGGTAACGCAGTGGCTGATGCGTTAAGTCGAAGACATGCAGGTTTGGGAGCCATGTTTTCAGAGTGGAGGAGTCTCGAGTATTTGGCTGAGTTTGATTTCAGGCCTAGATGCGAGTTGGAACCTGAGATGTTGGCAAACTTATCGATAAGGCCTACTCTGGTGGAAAGGATTGGTGAGAGCCAAAAGAGAGATGATAAGCTTGTCAGGATTATCCGAGATTTGGAAGCTGGATTAACTCCAGAGAAGGATAAGGGATTCGAGGTCGATCGAGAGGGTTGGCTTCGAAAGCAAGGAAGATTGGTTGTTCCCGATGTGGATGGATTGAGAGATGAAGTTCTAAGGGAAAGTCATCACTCGAAGTTGACAATTCATCCAGGTGGTAATAAGATGTATCGGGATATGAAGAGAGCTTACTACTGGGAAGGTATGAAGAAGGATGTTGGAGATTTTATTTCCAAGTGTATGAACTGCCAGTTGGTGAAAGCTGAGCAGAAGAAGCCCAGTGGATTACTTCAGCCATTAGAGGTTCCTACATGGAAGTGGGAGCAAGTATCGATGGATTTTATCGATGGTCTACCTAGGACCAGGACAGGAAATGAAGGGATTTGGGTCATTGTAGATCGTTTGACTAAGAGTGCAAGGTTCATTCCTGTTCGATCGACTAGGACTGCATCGAAGTTGGCTGAGTTATATGTGAAGTGGATAGTTCGATTCCATGGTGTTCCGAAGAGTATAGTGAGCGATCGAGATCCATTGTTCACTAGTGGATTTTGGAAGAGCTTCCAGGAAGTTTTGGGAACTGAGTTGTGTTTGAGTACAGCTTATCACCCTCAAACAGATGGTCAGACTGAGAGAGTCAACCGAGTTTTGGAAGATCTCCTTAGAGCTTGTGTTTTGGACTTCGGAGGATCATGGGAGGATCACCTTCATTTGGTGGAGTTTGCTTATAATAACAGTTATCAGTCGAGCATTGGTATGGCACCATATGAGGCATTATATGGAAGACCGTGTAACTCTCCGACATGTTGGTTGGAAGCTGGAGAAAAGCCGATACTTGGGCCAGAGATGATTCGACAGACTTCAGATTGTATAGAGATCATTCGGCAACGAATGAAGGCAGCCCAAGATCGTCAGAAAAGTTATGCCGATAATCGTCGTAAGGATTTAGAATTCGACGTAGGTGATATGGTTTTTGTGAAGATTTCTCCATTGAAGAATGTTATTAGATTCGGGAAGAAAGGAAAATTGACTCCGAGATTTGTTGGACCATTCCCGATCATCGAGCGGATTGGAAAGCTCGCTTATAGATTGGAGTTACCGGAAAAGATGGCGGGTGTGCACAATGTTTTTCATGTATCTTGTCTACGGAAGTATGTGCACGACCCTACTACGGTGGTTTCTGCTGATAGCTGTGAAGACTTAGAGGTTGATCCAGTGGTTACGAGACCTCGTAAGCCGCTTCGTATTGTTGAAACCGATACGAAACAGCTTAGGAGGAAGACGATTACGTTGCTCAAGGTACAATGGAGTGACGATGTTAACGACTGTACATGGGAGGAGGAAGAGAGGATGAAGGCAGCTCATCCCGGACTCTTCGAGGTATGGCCCTAAAGTGTCGTGACATCTCATGAATTTGTAGCTTGTTCTGAGTCTTAGAATTCTGCATGCTAGGCTAGAATTGGTTGCATGGTTTGTTGATTGCTTTGGATGGTAGGCATGCGGAATATCTTTGATTTCTGATTGTTTGCTTGGAATTTCGGGGGCGAAATTCCTAAGGGGGAGAGAATGTAACGACCCGTATTTTACGTGTCGATAGATCGTAGAATTTGCAGGTCGTTAGTGTTGTTTGTGTTGTCTCTAGCTTGAGTCGTTTAGAAGTTAACCCGGGTGCAAGTGATGAGTCGTGACCGACTCATAGAGGACCGACCTATAGGTGTTGCCGAGTTAGTAGGCTTAGCCGGGTTAAGAAATTCAACGACCTAAAAGTTAGGCGACTTAGTGATGGTGACCGACCTATAGTAAGTCGTAGACGACCTTAGGAACTGGCCGAGTTTAGTGTGGAGCGACCTAAGGTAGATAGGTCGGTAGAGCGACCTATAGGAATGACCGACTTAAGGAGTGAACGGGTCATAGGAGTGTTTGATTTAGGAGCTAACGACCTAAAAGGTTGCCGAGTTAAGGTTTGGGCCGACTCAGTGGTGAACGACTCATAGGATGGTGGTTTAGGCCTGTGGAACGACCTAAGGGGTTAGGTCGTATGGGAGATAAGTCGTGAACGACTTATGGTTTTGTTAGGTCGCTAGGCCGTAGCATAGTTAGGTCGTTTGGCATTGTTGAGTCGGCTAGGACTTAGGTCGGCACTAGGCTATACCGTGTTCTTGTTAGGTCGGCAGCTAGTTAGATCGTATGGCCCGTGTTGTTGTTATGTCGCTTGAGTTTTAAGTCGGCAGTGTGTTAGGTCGTTGGATGAGATGAGTCGTAGGTCGCGTGGTTGGTTGAGTCGACTTATAGTTAGGTCGGCCTTGGGTTCTTGAGTTGTTTAGGTCGTGAGTCGGTAGGATTTAGGTCGGTCGAGGGATAAGGTCGTATGCGACCTAAGTTGGTTCTGTGCTAAGAGTTAGGTCGGCACGTTGGCTGAGTCGTCGTACGACTTAAGACTTAGGTGTGTTAGCGGCTGTGTAGTTGAGTCGTATAGGTCGGCAGCGACCTATGTTAGGTCGGAGTCTTTTAGGTCGGCAACGACCTAATAGCGAGCTCCGAGTTAAGAAGACGGCCGAGCTAAGGGGGATTCCAGCCTATAAATAGAGGGGTTTGGCTCACTTTTTGGCACCGGTTTTTGAAGCAACGAAGTGCTGCCATTTTGAAGACTCGACTTCAGTATTTTCTTCACTTCTTTCTCTACTTCTACCAAGTGCTAACATCTATTGAAGATCGAAGATCAAGATCAAAGATCGAAGATCCAAGGTTGAAGATTTTCATCCGAAGAAGCTAGATTTCACCGTTTCAAGTGAAATTTCTCCGGATCAAGCTCAAGTTCTTGCTGTCCAGATCTGAAGTTGTTTGATTTTAGGTTGTTTTGGTGATTTGGTGAGTGGTAGTTATCTCTCACGCGGATCCAAAGGAGTATACGGGATTGGTGATATGTTTGGGTGTTAAAGTTAGCGTTTTCTCGCATTTTCCTTAAGTCTGCATGTAGATCCATCATATTTGAAGATGTTTATCTATAGAAGCTATTTATAAAGTATTAGAGACAAAACCCATGTTTTAGATTTGATAGATCTATGTTAAAAATCATGATTTCACATATGTTGGACTTTTGCTCACTTAATTACGAAATTGCCATTATGAATGATATTGTTTGATAGATCTTGTTTGAATGCTTGAATGTTTGAATGTATGTTAGATGTGATTGCTCCAAGTTAGCTTGTGGTTGATTTGGAACAAGATGTTTGAAGATGATTCAAAAGCTAAGTGGAAAGGCTCTTGAATGTTGAAAGCTGCCGATAGCATATGAAGCGGATGTGGAAGCTCATATGGATGGATTCGAGGATGTGGGATCTTGCCATGATACGAGAAGGCAAAGCATGATTGAGATGGGACTTTGCTATGATGCGATAAAGCAAGGTGTGATGTTGAAATGGGACGGGTCATGATGACGTTCCAAGAAGAGAGACTTTGCTATGATGTGATGAGGCAAGACATATGTTGTGATGGGACGGGTCACGATGACGTCCCAAGCACGGGCTGCGACGACGTGCAAAGTTATGTTGATTACTCGGTGATGCGATCCGAGTTGGTGATAATGGTTAGCTTGAGAGGCGCTTGAGCTAGTATGGAAATAGTCGTCGAGGAGGATGACTAGGAGGCTGAGATCTTATCGTTGTTGAAGGTTCTAGCATGCTCAAAGCAAGGGTACGTTGGAACGGGCTGCGACGACGTTCCAGGCACGGGCTGCGACGACGTGCTAGTACTCTGGGTAGTTGCGAAAATTCCTAGGCACGGGCTGCGACGACGTGCGGAGTTATGGCTAGAACCGGGGTTACCATTAGCCCTTGACAGGTGGTCATTCAACTAACGGTGATATCAAGGCAATGATACAGTGATAGCCAGAGTCATGGATGTTTGGTTGTACTATCATTCGGTCTCAAGTGCGGTGTTTTCTGGGTGCTTATCTGATCTTGGTTTAGGCCTTGGGGGTTTGTATTTGGAAAACATCGTCCTTGACTCGAGTGATTATTGCTTTATTTTAATTACCTGCTATGCTATGATTGCTTCTCCTTAGTGTGTGTCTGGGGGCTATCACTGTGAGAAGAGGTGGAGTGGGATGGTTTAGTTCCTATTCCTTTTATTCCTTATGCTCTTTTGGTATGTTTGATAGTTAATTTACTGCTCACTAAGACTTTGTCTGACTCAAGGTTTTATGTCTCCTCTTATTACCTTGGGCTGTTCATCCATGTTTGGGATGGGCAGACTAGGTAGCAGGTGACAGGTGCTGTGCTAGGAGTTCTACGCTGAAGATGACGAAGACGAGCAGGAGGCTTTGCATATTAGTTTTCTTACTATATGTACTGGGTATCCGCTGCTGTATTTGGTTGAGTGATTTGTAGTGAGGCTTTCATGTATGGATTTGAGTAGATGGTTGTACAAAACTACTGTGATGCTTATATGATGATGTTCTGTTCTATGGAGCTTCACTATATTATATTTCTCTATTGTATTTTATCCATGCGCTGTGAGTTATGCGATAGAGATTCTTTTGTTTTGTTTTTCCCTGACTGTCGTCCATGGCTGCCTGGCACGCCTTTCAGCGCATTATTTACTTGTATTGGTGCGGGAGTCATGGGCGGTCGTCACAAAGACTGTGCCTCGGAAGGCTATTCTTAAATTCCAATTTAAACGATATATTATTAAAACTGAACAAATTATCTTTAAATTAAATTCAAATCATTCTATTGTCTCCAGTATTATCATTATAAATTTAATAAGCCTTCAAATTATTTAAACAGGCTTAGAAATTTCAGATTCAACAATTTACCCAATTTTCAATTATTAAATTCAATATTTAAACTATATAATTCAATGATTTAATTATCAAGTAAATATTGATATCTGGAATCCAAGTTAAAATTAACTTTTAAATATTTAAAATCGATTAATTATCCCAATTTACTTTGTTAAAATTTCCGGGTTGTCACAGGTATGAGTAACAAAAACAGTTTATCTTTATCTAAAGAAAAACAAAAGATTTTTTAAAGAAATCCGCAATGCTTTTTGGAAAATGAAACTACCATAATGCCTCCCGCCACACGCACAATGCAAGCGTACAATTGGAGGAGATTTCTCCTTATGATAGTCAAACATGCTTGATACGCAAAAATATTTTGATATTATTATTAGTGCTTAGTGCAGAAAACCTTTTGAAAGTATAATATTAATCTTAGACAGCATAGACATTTCGAACTATGCCTACTATAGCTACCATCTAAACAGTGGTGACCACCATAGGTAAATGGCAGGTTATACAACTAAAACTATACAAGATGCGTATTAGATGATTGGATTTCCAATAAATGGTCAGGCAAAGGAACTTCCTACACTGAATGGAACGCCTTTGGAGGGACGCCCTCGAGAACCTAACCGGATCTCTGCCAACGCAAGGTCGGGTTACCTCTGTAACTAGGTAATTGCTGACATGAGCATGCCATTCCCCGGTCGTTACCGACCTTTATCCGAGGTACCTCTACACCAACAACCACAAAGAAATAAGTTTGTAGCAACCACATAGGTTAAGTATCTGGGCTCCATACCATGATAACCCCTTTTATCCAGAAGGAAATGACATACCCTCAAGGGGCGCTACCCCCAAATAAATTTGCTGCAGCGATTCCTGTTACGACCATTACCAGGTTGTGAAGCTCGACGAAGTCTCGCCCACAAAGCTACGCTTTACACAAAAGCCATGCTTCGATCAACACAAGATTAGCAGCACTTCGTATGCCAAATTACCAAATTGGGAATGTATCACTAGTAACCATCAATTACATAACCTCTGAGCTCATACGTCTCAGAGAAGGGTGTTAAGCTAAGAGAATAAATTCTCCGCCATCAAACAAAAATGTATTTGATAGAAACCAGTTTTACATCTCAAAGTGTAATGTCAGACACACATCCTTACAAGTTTGTTCCGGGTTTGAACAGAACCGAAGGCACTTTAAAAGAAGCCCTTGCGATCTGGGCATCCTCAATCCCGATCGGACTCCCCATCACATATGGAGATCTCTATACCGGAGCAACTCAGTGCAGAGTCATTCGACAGGTTATCCTATCGTTCTCAAAGACACCCGGTCTTCACCACCGTCTTCAAATGCTATCCATTTTGTCGTATAATTATTCGGAATGGATTATATGACACAAAGTCCTCTCGCGGCTAAACCGAATAATGAGCGCTTAATATTAAAAAGCACATGGATATATGAGATCTTATTTAAGTCACAACTTATTACCTAAAACCTTCCTTTCAAATGGTTTACAAATTACCATTTTCATCTTTTAAATAAAAGATTCACCTTTGAAGACACTCTTCAATTTTAAAACAAAATTCACAAAACCTTTCACAAAGATTCATTCATGGCTTTCAAACAATTCCATTTCAAATCTTTTACACAAAAGATACACCTTTAAGATCCCTTTTCAATTTGAAAACAAAGTTCACCAATATTTAACAAGATTCATTCATAGCCTTTTGAAACAATTTCCCTTTCAAATTGGATTAACTCATCCAATCTTTAAACCAAAGACTCAATTCATAGCTTTCAAAATCATTTCCAAATATTCATTCATAGTTTACAAAACAATTCTATTTCAAATTGAAATTTTTTCAATAAAAACTGGAAATCCTTTGTTTAATTGAAAGCCATTATAATTTGAAAGGGAATACTTTTCATTTCGAAAAAATCCGATCAAATATGCACAAGTTATGTCTTTTAAAGTATAATGTAACGACCCCGGATTTTTATGAATTTAAATTGAGAATTTAAATGAATTTTTGAATTAAAATTTGTAAAATTAATTATAAATGGAAGCGAGTTTCCCCGATTCAAATAGAAATTATATTAAGTCGTATGAATTTGAAAATTTGTATATATGTGAATATATATGTATATATTGGATTTTAAATAAATTCTTAAATAAATGATTTTTGAAAAATAAATAATATACTTTGGACACAAGTATAAAAATATATAAATAAATTGATTTAAATTTTTATAAATGATGATAATTTGAGTTATATAAAATATACGTGTACAAAGAGAAATGTAAAACAATAATTTTTAAAGTAAAATTTATGATAAATAGTTAAACTAAAAATAGAAGTAAAATAAATATTTGAGTTATAAATAAAGATAAATAAAAGTTAAGTATCGAACCAAATAAACAAAATAACAAACAAATACATAAGTATTAGCAATAAATGTTTCAAATAAATTTATGGTTAGAAATAAAAGTTAAAGTTAAATTAGAATTCAACACATAAGTAAAATGAACTACAAGCAAAGTATAAACTATAAATCTAAGGAAAAAATGACAGTAAACAAAACAAAACAAAAGACAAAAACAAAAACAAAAGAAAAAAAAGTAACAAATCAAATACAAGAGCTTGTAAATTAAATCAAGCAAGTTAAAATTTATCTTAGTAAACAAAATAATAAAGTAACTAGATACAATGTAAAATATGAAACAAGTCAATATAACAAAACAAATACATTTATATGTATAAACAAGTACAAGCAAATAAAGGATAAAAATATAAGTATGTGGAAGCAAACCTGCAAAGTAAAATCAAAATAAAAAAAAAATAAACAAACATATGCATAAATAAGTACATACATGATTCAAAGAGTGTAAAGTAGATATGCAGGCAAGTGAAAGAACATTAAACAATGTAAGGTAAAGAAAAAAACAAAAGAAAAGAAAGTATAAAAGTAATCAGGCAAAAGAATGTTGCCTGTAAAAAAATTGCAAAACAAAATCTTTTCAACACAAAATCTATTAGCCGAGTAAAAAAAATACAAGGGTAGAGAAAAGCAAAAAGGGTTGCCAGGCAAATATATAAAATAGTATGCAAGCAAGACATGAAGGACTTAAGTCATTAATGCAAAGATGTCCTGGGTACACACCACATTACCTATCAGCCAATATACAATGGAAATATATGTGATATTGTACAAACAACACTATATCATTTGTACAAATCATTATCACTTGTAAGCTTCCATATACCAACCTGTACAGACTTAAATATAATACTCTGTACAAATATATCCCTGTAAACCTTCTCCCTATATATCAACAACTTCTTCATTTCATTTCGTTCCATCAAAACTAAGCAAAGAAACTGAAGTGGTTATCATCTACAATTTAAACAAAAGGAATTCAACTTTAAACAACAATAAACAAGACAAACCAGAGATTAAAGAATCAAGTGAAGGCTTCAGCAAGAAAATTTCAAGCTTGATTCAAAATAAAGCAGCCCTCTGTTCTTCTTCTAGAAATCTGTGAGCAACTTTCTACCCATGATCTACTTCTATATCTCAATATTGTGGTTGATACTTGAATGCATTATGAAATGTTGTTAGCTGTTAAAATGTCTGTATGTTTAGATATATATATATATATATATATATATATATATATATATATATATATATATATAGATGTGGAGTGCATGTTTGTAATATATTTTGTTTACAGGCAACAGGTTTCAATCTTGTTTAAAATATATGCTCTGTGTGTTAGTAACAGGTACAATTTTCAAAACAAATTAAATAACTTAATGTTGAATTCGAATTGGGGTATGATTTGTAAATAAAGGTTGTTTGAAATCAGGTAACATTTCATCTAAAAATAATTATAGGTTTTAAAAATGAATAATTGGTTCGGAATCTTTGAGTTTACAGTAAAAAGGAATTAATGTGAAAAATTCGAATGTTGTAAATTGTTGATTCGATTTCATAACTTGATTTAACATACAAAGCTAAGATTTTTAAAACAAAGATGATGATTTTTAGTTAAGTATTCTAGGTGCTGTTCATTTTTGAACCAAAAATGCTTTTTTGTAAAATTCTGGAGATTCAACAATTCTTAAATGCTGCAACTTGATGTAAAGCTAGCTTGATGATCCTCGAGTATAGGAAAAATGCTAAAGAAAATTTCTAATGCAAGGATTAGTTGGTTGGACCGAAAGTAGGGTTTGGCTCGAGTGTATTTTGAGTTCTGTAACTCGATGATTTCGTCGTCGATGATAGACCGAGTGCCACGCGACTTTGTGAAAAGATAGAGGGTACATGGATGGATGTGTGGCCGGGGTTTCACGTTTTATGGCGATGGGTGTCGAGAGTACGGCGCGTTGACAGGTTGGGGGGTGTTCGCTGTGTGTTTCCAGGTTTCGAGAATAAACTCGAATTCGTTATTGAGATGATGGGGGAACTTTAGTTGGTTGGAGATTGGTCTAAAGTTGATCGATGTTTTGCCCAATGCAATGGCGATGATCGGAGAGAAGCGTCGGCCACGTACACGTGCACGAGGTGAAGTTCTGTGCATCTGGAGTTTTTCGTATTGATGAAGAAGATGGGTTCGAATTTATGAAGGAGGGGAAACTCGAAGCAGGCTGTTGATTTTCTCGGGGGAAAACTTGCGTTTGCTCGAAGTAGATGAAGGGAGGAGTATGGTAGAATTGTTCAGGTTTTTGACCTGTTACAAGTTTTAACGGTTAAGTTGTTTTTTTTTTCTTTTGAGTTAAACCAAGTTATTAAACAAAGTCCAGTAATGAACTTGAGTTAGTTTTGAAATTATTTTGGAAATAAAATAAAGTTTGTAATTTAAATTGATTTAAATAAGTTTAAGTGTAAAAAAAAAAAAATCTGTAACATAATTTAAACTAAGTTTAAATTTAAAAGTAAAGTTTAGTTTCCAAATAAACTGTTGAAATCTTAAATGGGTTTAAAATGAAATTTGAATTTAAATTTAAAGTGTAAGTTTAAAACACACTTGAATGATTAATAAAATCATTAATAAAGAAATTGATTATATTAGAGACAATTAAGGCATTAAGTGATATAATTTATATGATAATTAATTAAGGACTTATTTATTTAATTTATAAATTTATGATTTAGATTTATTTATAACTTGAGATTAATTAATATTTATTAAAGATTTATCAAAGTAAATTAATTTAAATTATAAAGATAAATTTGTAATTAATGATTTATGGTTATGTGATGATTGCTTAATGGTAAGAAACTAAAGATTTAATTTCTTAAAAATGATTTGATTAAGGGGTTAATTAATTATGTAATTTGTTTAAGGGTTGATTAAATTAATATGATGAATAAAAAAAATTAATTTGTTAAAGCATTTGATAAATAAACTTATATCAAATGATTTGTAATTAATTATCAGGATTGGGTAATAAATTCATAAGTAATTAAGTTGCTTGGAAAAAAAAAGTAAATCAATTAGGATTAAGCAGTTAATTAATATTACTTATAAATGTTTATTGAACGTTTGACTTTACTTATGAATGATTGTATTGTGTAAAATGCATTTAATTGATCGTCCTATCTGATCTGTGATATTTTGTTCTGTGGATTGAGCCGTGTATTTTATTCATTTATTTACATTCGTATATTATCTGTAAATCTGTGAGTAAACGATAAGCGTTATAGCTTATATCGCTTATCAACTATATTCCTGTGTTTTGATCTATGATGATTGAATGATGTTGCACCATTGTGTTAAATCCTTGAACCACACCATACACACACAATTATGGATTTCACGAGGAAATCGATTAAGTCACAGATTTTTAAAATGATTTTAAAATGATTTTTAAAGTTGAATATTTAAATTCAAATGTTTTGGAAATGGAATCGGAATAAATGTGAAAAGCTTTTGAAATGAAATTTCAAGTTAAAATTTATTTTAATTTACTTGATTAAGTTTTGAAATTTAAATAATTCAATTTAAATTTGAATTCGATATTTGGAATTGAATTTAATGATTGGAAATTATGGTTAAAGATATTATAAACATGTTTGTATGAATTTAAACCATTTTAAAGGTATGGTTTTGGGAATTTGAATTTAACCCAAGGATTTCAACTCGTATAAATGAACCAGATTTCCAAAATGAAAACTGTTGTTTTCAAATGATAAACGCTCTTAAATAAGAACTGAGATTCCAGTTAATTAGGGGAATTTCAAGATTGAATGGAGAAATAATTTTCCTAAGTTATGAATGAATTCTTTTTGAAAGCTATGGATTAAATCTGTTTATTTTTAACAGATTTAAATTGATGATTTGTTTAAATCAAATTGAAATGAAATTGTTTTGAAGACTATAAGTTAAATCTTTGATTTAAAGATTTAACGAGTTAATCAAATTGAAAAGAAAATTGATTTGGAAAATCTGTGAATGAATCTTTTGTTTAAAACATTAAAATGTGAAAATTGTTTAAACCGTTAAAGGTTGTGAAAATGAATCTTTTTGTTTAAAGATTGAAATGGTAATTGGATTAAACCATTTGAAAGAAAGTTTTGAATTATTAAGTTGTGACTTAATTGAAATCCCATTATCCATATGTTTTAAATGTTGCGCTTACTATTCGGGTTAGCCGGGAAAGGACCTTTGTGTCGTATAACCCATTCCAAATATGTGATTCGACGTTATGGATAGCATTTGAAGACCGGTGTTGAAGACCGGGTATTTGCGAGAGCGATAGGATGACCTGTCGATTGACTCTGCACCGAGTTGCTCCGGTATTGAGTTCTCCATATGTGATGGGAAATCCGATCAGGATTGTGAATATCCGGATTGCAAGGGCTTCGTAAGAAGTGCCTTCGGTTCTGTTCGAGCCCGAAACAGACTTGTATGGATTGTATGTCTGACATTACAAATTGAGATATAAAGCCGATTTCTTTCAAATATATTTCTGTTGGTGGCGAAGAATTTATTCTTTTAGCTTAACACCCTTCTCTGAGACGTACGAGCTCAGAGGTTATGTAGTTGAATGTTATCAGCGATATATTCCCAATTTGGTAATGTGACATGCTGAGTGTTGCTGTAAATGATCATTGTGTTGATTATTTGTGATAGGATCATTTGTTTGATCGTCTATCCTGGTGATCATTTCTATGATCATTTGTTGACCCAAAGCATGGCTTTTGTATAAAGTATGTTTTTGTGGACGTGACTTCGTCGAGCCTCACAGCCCGTGAATGGTCAAAACAGGAAAGAATCAGCAAGGTTATGAGGGGTAGCGCCCTTTAGGATGTGTGCATTTCCTTCTGGAAAAGGGTGGTATCATGGTATGGAGCCCAGATACTTACTCATGTTGAAAACACTTTATGATTGTGTGAATTGATTACGAGATCTCGGATAAAGGTCCTAAAGGACCGGGGGATGGCATATTCGGTCAGTTGTTACTCAGTTAGGGGTAACCCGGCCTTGTGTTGGTAGAGATCCGGTTTGGTTCTCGGGAATGTCCATCCAGAGGCATTCTCATGTGGCAATGGGAAGTTCCTTGGCCTGATCATTCGTTGGAAATCCAAAGAAACAATACGAACCTTGTACAGTATTAGTTGTATAACCTGCCATGGAATGTGGCGGTAACCTGCTATTGAACATGGTTAGCTATAGTAGGCATACGATAATGGTCGTATGTTGGCTAAGATTTATATTCTACTTTCGAAATGAATTTTTCCTACACTATGCACTAGTAATAATATCAAATGTTTCTTTTAATGCGTATCAAGCATCTTTGACTATCATAAGGAGAAATCTCCTCCGATTCTGCGTTTGCATTGTGTGTGTGTGCGGGAGGCCTTATGGTAGTCTCATTTTTAAAAGCATTGCGAATTGACTTTGAAAATCTTTTGTTGAATGTTTTAAAAGATAAACTGTTTTTTTGTTGCTCACACCAGTCCCACGACTGATCCGGAGTTTATTGTTTCTTTCCTAAACTCTGGGTGCTCATTATTTTCTACACGAGCAGTCTAGAGTTGGGTTTTACAGATAGTTAGATATAGTGGATTATCTGGAGTTAGTTCAGTCTTTGGACCGCACCAGTCTTGCTGAGCTTGGTGATATGTTATTGGGGGTTCGAGCTTCTGCTGGATTGATTCTTGGAGATGGAGTTGCGGTTCTCGGAGTTCTCTTTTGAAGACTATTTTAGAGTTATTTGTTCCGCTGCTAGACGTTATCTATTTTTCTTTTCCGCTGCTATTTATTGTATCATATCTCTGATGTATATTGATATCTATGGATCATCTGTTGTATCAGATATTGTATCAAAGCTGTATATCAATATATTATTCTTTTATTCCGCTGTGTTATTTACTTAATGTTGTTATAAGCTCCGGCGAATTGGATTTGAACGATCGAATCTATAGCATTCGAATACGATTTGAAGTATGGATGTCGATTTTCGAGCGGGCAAATTCCGCACTCGTTACATATAAACTTGGGTTAAATTTAAATTCCTAAAATAATACTTTTCAAAATACTTTAAAGATGGTTCAAAACTATATATACACATACATTATATGATTTGTATAAACTTTTCAAACCAAATTTCCAAAACGATTTCAAAACTTAAACAAGATGTATTACATTCAAACTAGATTTCAAATTTCAAAACTTCCTTTTCAAAAGTTTTTCATATTCAACCCAATTCCATTTCCAAAACCATTTGGATTCAAAATTCAACTTATAAACGAAATAATATTTAAATTTAAAATATCTGTGACTTAACCGATATCCTCATGCAAATCCATATTTGTGCGTGTAAGGTGTAGTCCAGGGGTTTTACACAATATTGCAACATCATCAATCATTGTATTCAGTCATATCAATATCGATAAGCAGTATAATCTATAACGCTTATCTTTATTCACAGATTTATAGAGAAATAATATAAATTCATCACAGATAAAATAAATTACATTCATCACAGCTCAATCAAAACAATTCATATCACAAAGCATCACATAGTAGAGATATCAAACAATTCAAGGTATGTAATGCAAACCAAACATTCATAAGTAAGATCAATGAATTATCTAATTAATTTAAATCAGATTAATTACTTATGAATAAACTAATAATCCTGGTTAATTAATATTAATCAATTACAAACCATTTTAATTAATTATCCTTTAACCATTTATAAATTAACCTTTAATAATAAATTAATTAACCTTAAATTATTAATTAATTAACCTTAACTAATAAATGAATCAATCTTTAATCATTAAATAATTGACCGCTAATTATTCAATTATCCTTTAATTATTATCCTAAATTAATTATAAAAATTAATTAACCCTTAATTAATCATCATTTAATTAACTATCCTTGATTAATTATAATAAGTGATTATCCCCAATCAATTTCATTAATTAATTAACCTTTAAATAATAAATCACCCCTTAATTACTTTTATGAATTAATTAACCATTAAGTAAGTCATTATCCCTTTAATCAATTACATTAAGTAATTATTATTCGATTAATTTCATTAAGTGATCAACGTTTTAAAAAATTTCATAAAGTAATTAATTACATTAATTAATTATTCTTTAATAAATTTTTCTTTAATCACTTGGTTAATCAACCTTTATTATTAATCAACTCTTCTTAATTACTTTTATTAAATAATTATCTTAAGTAATTAATTACCATTTAATCATCAATTAAGAAATTGATTAATTTTTCTTTAATTACTATCATTAAGTAATTATCCTTTAGATAATTATCCTTAATTACTTTCCATAAAAAATAAATCATTAATAATTTAAGATTTTAATTAAAAGATAATCAATTTATCTTAATTAACTTCTTAATTACCCTTTAAAATCTTATTTAATAAATTTGGGATTTAATTAAGTTTAAATAAACTTAAGATTTAACTTAATCTAAGTTAAAATGAATTTACAAAACTTTTACTTATCCAATCATTTAAATAAACCATGTTATTTAAAGGAAATAATTCTAAATTTAGTTTAAAACTCGATAATCACCTCACATAGGACTCGAGACAAACATGGGATTACCCGACCTAATTCCCGAGCCCATCCTTCTTTCTTCTTCTTCTTAAAACTTTATTTTGTTTAAGTCTTAAAATTTTGTTACGCAGCAAAAACTACTCGAGAGCCTCGCCGAGCAAACTTTACATTTGTACGAATAGGAACCCGAGGGAACTTCTTCTTCCCAAACCCACATCAAACCTAGATACACAAGTACGAGCGTGTACGTGCACGATCGCCAGAGCGATCTCCGATCATCACCATGGTCATCGACATACGGACGTCAACCCCTTTGAGCTTCCTAAACACCAGAAACTCGAAAACATCGACGAATCAAAATCAAGCATGGTTGATCAAACCTAGAACCCACTGACCAACCTAAAACATCTCGCACGATCGACTCGGGCCACCTGAACCTTCGCCATTTCAACCAGAGTTACCCCGACTACCCTCGAACCTAATCCCCTGGGTGCGATTGACCAAAAACCTTTGACGACGTCGCAACGATCTCGTCTTTGCCATCGTCAAAGATGAACCCTTAAACCCTAGAATCTTATCGCGCTACCTTTCCAGTGATCGAAAAAACACTGATCATTTTTCCCAGCCTCGCCAACCTCTCCACTACCTTCGTCATCAACCTTGACCAATGCATCAACGTCGACCATCGGATATTGACAAAAATACGATTTCTGTTTAATTCGATCATCTGTAAGATTTCCCAATTTAAAAATCAAGATTTTAATGTCAAAATTCATTATTTCCAAATGCGATTCCGTTCCTAAAATAAAAACTTGAAAATCATATCTTCGAATTTTGACTTATATCAAGTTTTCACTGTAAATTCAAAATTTTAAATAATTGCTCAACAAATACTCTTGAATTTATTTTTAGAAATGTTGTTATCATATTACAAACATTTTTCTTTCAGAAATCAAAACCTAAATTCAATTGTAAAATAAGCAATGGAACTTAATTTGATGGGTTGGAGCCTGTAGTTTCGACAGAGATATGGAAATATACATATACCCAAACATGCATACACCCGTGTATATAATATATATATATATATATATATATATATATATAAATTAGAAAACACGTTTCTATTAATATAGCATTTCTCAAATTTAATTTTTTTTCCAAAATATCTATTTAGACTTTCAATTTCAAAATTCAAATTAAAAATCCATTTATATACATATATATAAATAAACAATAACGACCCTGACCCGACCTTCGAAAATCGACAACGAATACATCAGCCTTACTCAAATGCCGCAGATTCAAACGTCGAATCTGGTTTATTTGTTTGTTTGTTTATATATAAGTATATAAATGGATTTTTGATTTTGTTTCATTTTTGAGAAATGAATGGAAGAAATTGAGAGCCTGACTATTTCTTTTAATTATATATTATTTGTAAATTTAAACCAAATGTGCCACTTGTTATCCAAATTAACACTTGTTCATTTGCTTGCATAACCATTTTGCAAATGTATTTTGTTATTCAAATTGTGTTTATGTTCTTAACTTTAATTAATTTATAGATTTAGTTTTAAATATTTACATATACAATTTAATTTATATATACAAACTAAATTTGTTTCAAGTATGAAAGAAAAATGATTTTAAAACTTTTTATAATTTTATGTATATATACATACAAACCATATTTATCTTTATATTAAAATATGTTTATGTCATAGATTTCAAAAGATGTATGTATATATAAGTTTTTTATTCATTCTTGTTCTACATTTGTATTCACACATTTTCTATTATTTACAACTCCATAAGAAAATGATTTTTTAAAACCAATTATACATATATAGGTAATCACATTGATTATATATATATATATATAATAATTTAACTTAGATTAACCTTTTGAAAATTAATTTCAAATCATAACTTTTCAAATAACTAATATATATATATATATATATATATATATATATAAATTAGAAAACACATTTCTATTAATATAGTGTTTCTCCAAATTAATTTTTTCCAAAATATCTATTTTAGAATTTCAATTTCAAAATTCAAACTAAAAATCCATTTATATACATATATATAAATAAACAAACAAATATCTTATTTTATTTAGAAAAAATTCAAATTAACTCACCATTAATCCCAAAAATTATGTTAATTACCAATTTTAAATTTGGCTCAAAACTGGGATCGTTACAATGTCGTCGTATCATTACACATCAACTTCGACCCTAACTCCACACCATTGAGTCATTTGAGGGCTTCTTCATCTCCACTGCCATGCACAGTTTATGGCCAAGGTAGACCACCTATAGCACTAAGGGTGGAAGCTGTGAAGAAACCTAGGAATGAAATCTACCTTTGAAGATCAATTCTTCGTTTATTTTAGGATATGGATTAGTAGCATAGAATTTGGACGTCAATTTCTTTTGGAAAATTACATATATGTATTCACTCTAAGCCTAAGAGTCACCACACTCAGGCATCCTCGTCCAATCAACACACGATCACAGAATAATATCTAAGCAATTCCTACAAAAAGAAGCTTCGAGTGGCCTTGGACTATGGTGTCATTTATATAAACCTCTATGTTAATGAATAAAATCCGACGTACAGTTCCATCCCGTATGGGAGCTTGTTTTCCATCATTAGCGGCTATCTACACAAGATGCATTCATTCATCATGCCAAGGACATAAAACACACACTATGTAGACCACGTTGCATATAATTGACCCTATCAATGTACGGGACCCGATCGGTTAACACATAACGATATCCTCTGGGTCTCATACATTAGCTACATGAGACTTAGATAGAGCTCAAACATTGAATTCAAATCTTACCTAACCATGATTGCGTATCAAATTTTTAGTACATTATTGATTGTAGACACGCCCAGCGTATATCTACCTTGAGCGAATGTCCTTCAACCCCCGAATTCACCCCTCCGATGCTAGGTTAATCTTCTGCCCCAGCATCTATCTTAACACCTTCTAGACCTCGACAATCCCGCCATTAACCCATGAGATCTCTATAAGTTATTCCATTTTCCACTATTGAAGAACCTCATATCGATGTCACTCCTGATGTCAAACATAGGAGAAGTAATATTCCTTGATAACCCTATAAATTCTCTATCTTTAACTCTAACTACTACAGATGTTAATAGAATCTATGATCGTTATGGAATTCCTATTGATGAAACTTTAACATCGAAGCCCCATCAATGTGCACACAACCCCCTTAGGGCTATATAGCATGCAACCTCTACATGTTCTCTCTAGGGGTGTCCCTTGTTCAATAATTTAGCCATCTAGTCCTTCAGTATATAAAGCATGCTGTTACATAGCTCTACATGACCGGGTATGCCGCATTGAATTACATGTACAGACCTTCGTCGGGCACTTGGGCAGGGTGCCTACTCTTGAAGAGTTAGATATCTTTACAACTTCAAGAAGTGAGGTGGTCATCTATATCTTACTTTCCTAGAATCCTCCAAATATTGCCGAATCATCATCGATCTTTACCACAAGCTAAGCTCAGCCACTTCAATGATGAGTATTTTTCGCTCGATGCCTAGCTGGATTTGCCTAGAAATGGCTTTCAAAATGAAAGTTTCACTTCCACCTCTTAGTTCATTGAAGTCCATTCATTTATTTCCCTAATTCCTTTGTCCTTCAAATTTAATAAATATCCCTCAGAGACCCACTAATGCTGCTCTGGCCTAAACTCTTCAAGTCATAAAGAACATCGTAGCCAATGAAAGAAGCATGAAACTCCTCCACATCGATTCTCAAATGCAACACTTTCGGCTATTACACAACGATCGGAGTCTTGGTATTATACATGCCACATGAAGAGCTGCACAGGCTACACTGGAAGATGAAATCGATCCCCCAACCTTTGCATGTCAAGAGGCTCCACATGTGGCGCAAAAATCTCCTTTAATCTAGGGGAGGAAAAAAGTGAAGATAAAGATAATGATGACGAGGACGAAGGCGAGTATGATGACAATGATTCTAATCACTGGGACAAGAAAATAAGGGAGATCAGAGGAGATGAAGAGACTCCACTCCTGTCCTTCAGCCAAGAATAAGAATTAGAACACCTTAACCAATCCTTAAGCCAAAACAAACTTCAGTTGGAGAGACAACTCCGGTCCTTCCCACTGATGATTTCTTTGTTCGCGTGGAGGCCATGGAAGTATTTCAAACAACATCCGATCAAACGTTATCATTGACTTTATTCCTCCAGACATTACTTCTCTGATCCATACTATGGTTGTTGTGCCCCCAACCTCCATGGGAGAAGTAACTATACTTAGTCAACTACACGAGCATGGTGCGTAGAATCAATAGGCAACATTGAAACTTCACATAGCATATATGGCCATAACATGTTATGCTACACATGTCATTCTTTGACTTCCAAGTTCTAACTCAACTCTATTTCTTTTCGAGTACAATGTGATGCTCTGATCTTTTGACAATCTCTAAGAAAAATCAACTGAATACCTTGGCTGCAAACCTTTTAGTTCCTCATGCGGTCGGTGTGATTCATCATAAGAATTGGATGTTGCATGGCTCCGAAGAAAAGAGAGGGAGCGACGAGAGGAGGAGAAAAGACAATATCATGCAGATCATGATTGGGGCTTCTATAACCGCTCCACGTCAATTAGGAGACCTCACTATATTTATTGATAATATTCCCCTTTCCTAAATCCATAGAATGGCATTCCATAAGGCTCGATGGTCCTCCTCCTTTCTCTAGAGCTCACACTGGCCCTATATCAACACTCCTTCTCATCAAGCTTTAACGGCTTTTCATAAATCTAAGTACACTGACAGAGTTACTAGTTCTTCGACTTATGAACCCATCTAATAGAGATCTAGCAAAGAACATGCCCCTATGGACCCCATACATAAATACATGCCTCAACAGTTATCTCAAACCAATTATAAGCCCCATGTTTATAGAGATGCAAAAGGCTTTCCCTCAACCGTGCTTTACCGGGGTCAAGTTCGACTACAACCTAAATAACATTCTATGCGAGGTGGCTATTCGTACTAAAGCATGCGTTCATGATGCTTTTGAGCAGTATTACACTTGGAAAAGGCTCGCTCGTGCCATATCCAATACGAACAAAGCTAATTAGGTAATCATCCAGCAGCATGGGGCTGAGAAGTAGGATCATTAACGAGTTTTCGATTTCTATTCTAAAGAAGTGGATCAACTAAAGAAGGTAGTAGAGGATTACTACAAAAGACTAATGACTCGACGGTCTTTGAAGCCAAATAGAAGCTCTTAGATGAACAGCTTCAGAAAGCCTATCACAAGAGTAGCAAACTAGACAAAGAAAATGCAATTCGCTAAACAACCATCGACACTTAGGCCTTTATGATCAAGAACATTCATACTGAAGTGGCTAAGGAGAAAATGGAAAAGGAAGATGCTCTCCTTTTAGCCAAATAGTGCATGAACAAAGTCCTCGATGCTATTAAAGAGAAGAAGAACCCAAAAACTCGAGCCATTGAAGCCGAGAGAAAGGAAGAAGGGCATTACAAGACAGTTGAATGCTTTTCTGTAAATGTTATCAAATTAGGCAACCTCAATTGGCTCGATGCAAATACCTCAATGCATTGGCTCTGGATTTCAAAGAAATTTTTAGGAAGGATAAAGAGCATGTCAGTGAATTCAATGAAGAAGAGATCAAGGCTGACCTCCTCAACGATGAGGACTTGGATGTCGTTGTTAAAGGTTAGGCAGAATTAGCCCCTAAAGCTTCAACTTCTACCCAAGTGTTTGTTGGGGTCCTTTTTGAATCCATCTCAAAGGATTTGGTAGAAAGCATCGTTCCCATATGACAGGAACCCCATGTAGATAACATCAATATAACAATGGCCGATTCCAAAGACAGCATACCTCCTACACCTAAGCCTCTTATGTGTGATCTAATCATCTCCAGTAGAGATACAACAAGTACAGCGATGGGGAAAATAGCAGCAACATCAATTCTGGCCATGACTCGTTGGTTATACAACCCCGATGATCCCAACTATGTGCCACCAGAGACTACCCCTAAGTTCCCTGCTATGACTCTTGTCTTAGAGAAAGGGTAGAAGGAGACCTCTTTTCGGACTCCGATGTCTTCCCCTAGAGTTATATCATTAGTCTCACCTACGTACGAGAAAGTTCGAATCACACCTGGGGATATTTCTAATCTTTTCTTTTCTATCAGTTAACTTTCGAGTCATCCCCTTATTGCCCACCCTCTAGCTGTGATATTTTTCTTAGACCCTCAAGCTTTTTCCACTGGGTCAATCATCATCTATTCATGACCCTTCGTTTTGACATCTTTTATTGGGTCCACTCCTAGGCCCAAAGCTTAAAATATTACTGCATTGAATGAAGAAGGAACGGGTGATCATAATTTTTTTATAGGCAACAAGGATGTGGTCATTACTGATGTGAATGAACTTGAAGTAGGGCCCTCAATGGTAGAGAAAAGGGCTATTGACCTATTCAAGCTAAAGGATGTTAAGAAGGAAAAGGCTCGGAGAACTCCACCATCCCTCTTTATAACCTCATTGGTCCTATTACAAAATTCCGACCTCCACTCTTCTCACATTTGGCATATCCGTTGATACTCCTAGCTCTTGCACTAACTCAAAGAGTGACTACAATTAGGATGAAGACCGCGAAGGTCATCTTGCACCATAAAAAGATGTAGAAGGTTCTAAGAGAAAGTCTCATTCTACCAAGAAGGACAGGAAGGATAAGAAGAAGTGAAGATGGGAAAGCATTATTGACGATAGATTTTTTGTTTTTATGGCCATGTACATAGGCCGCTGATGTACAAGTATGGCCCCTTCTTTTGTACATGAAATAAAAGTAACAATGTTGTTTTCTTTCAATTTTGTCTTATTTGCTTCGTTGTACTTTTATTTTCTTGCCTATATACTTTCCTACATGTATAATATAAAATTATCTATAATGTAACAATATATGTACCATACCTTCTTATGTCTATGATCTATGCACTATCGGTAGTTACCATAACTCTGTACATATAAGTAAACTTCTACAATTCTCGGTATCGTTCTATTACTCGGTTATGTTTACCATTGGGCAGACATTCCTTGCTTGACTATAAAGATTATATTTCATCGACCAACCTTGTTTGTCAGCGGCTGAGTGTACATCGTTCACCATAATGAAGTCATACCTACAAATGATTTAATTATACACTGACACCTATCTCCAGGAATTCGTGTCATAAATTCCTATCGCCAAGCTTTGGTTAAAGAATAGATGTGTAGGGGCAAAATCATCTGATCGATCCCATATGACTATACTTGAATTACCCGATCATAGATTAAAAGAGCTCATCAACACCTATCTACCTTAACATCTTATTTTTCAAATACAAAATGCTTGATTTTTCCACTGACCGCGCGCACAAGGTCAGATTTTAAGAATATATTTCCATTGATCCAAAAATTTATTTATGAACAAAAAGGTGGAAATAATTTCCTTGTTTCATCAAATCCTGGCGAATATGATGTTTTATTCGAAAAAAAAGAATTCAAGTGAAATTGCGCCATAAGTGTTTGCTATTCCATGTCTGTGGAATGGGTATCCCATCAACAGTCAATAGCTTGAAAGTTCCATCTCTAAGCTTCTATGAAATCATGTAAGGACCTTCCCAATTTGAATTAAGTGCCCCTATAACAGAAAAGAGCCATTTCAAAATGGGGTAGCCTATCTCAAATGCATGGTTTTTGACCTTAGCATAGGATCGTTTCACTACTCTTATTTGGTGAGCAGTAACCCTCACCATTAGCCTCTACTCATTTTTTTCAACCAAGTCAAGGGACTCGAAGAAGAGCTCCTCATTCATCTAGGAATCAAAGCATGATCTTATGTGGGAAGGGCCTTCAGATTCGATTGGTATTATGACCTTGGATCCATAGATCAAACAGAATGGAGTATGACAAGTTGTGGACTTGTGAGCTGTCCTATAAGCCCATAATGCAAGTGGTAGCTCATCAACCTAGTTGCAAATGGATTTTTTCAACCACATCTAGATAACAGATTTGATGGTCTTGTTCACCGCCTCCACCTGTCCATTCGTTCAGCTGTATGCTACTCCTAAGAGGCTCCTCTTAATTCAGTACCGAGCACAAAACTCTTTAAACTCAACCTCTCAAATCGAGTTTCGTTATCGATGATTATCTTTTGTGGAACTCCAAATCTACAAAAATGTTCTTCATTACAAAATTTATTAGTTTATTTGATGTGACCATCGTAAGCAGTTCCACTTCAGCCTACTTTGTGAATTAGTCCACAACCACTATCGCATATTTTGCATCGCCCCTCGACATCAGCAGAACACCAATGTTGTCTTTCCCTATATCGCAAATGGCCATGGGTTAACCATCTGCATAAGCTCATAAGATGGAGATCTTGGTATATTCAAAAATTTCTAGCATTTGTCACATCTCCTTGAGTAGTTGGTTGCATCTTAGCTAACTGTTGGCTAGAAGTAAGTATAGCGAAGTAGCTTCTTTGCTAATGTTTACCCTTTAGTATGATCACCATAGCTATCTTCATGCATATCCAAAAGAGTTTTCTTAGCTTCGTATCTAGTGACGCACCTAAGCAAGGGCATCAAGAATCATCTCCTATACAACGCTCCTTCTTGTATAACGAGTCAAGGTGTTTACAAAAGAGTTTTGGCCATTCATTTATTCCATTAAAGAGAGTCCCTTTTAGAAAATATTCTTTAATCAAAGTTATCCATGACTCTTGCACTTCCTTGACATTCAAGATCCAATCAACTTCCATCTCGCTTATGCTTGGAGCCATCAAATCTTCAATAGAACGATACCCAAAAGTTGTGCATCCTTAGAACTTGCTAATTTAGCGAATGAAGCAGCATCTACATTTTCTTCTCAAGGGATGTGCATTATCATGTAATGTCCAATATCGCCCTGTGGCTCTAACACCTTCATTCGGCAAGGATCTTGCTCCCTTTGCCGGATATTCCTTTTTTACCTAACAGACCACCAACTAAGCATTACCCATTATATACAATGTCTTGACTCTTAGTTCTTTTTCTATCTTGAACCCCACAAACAATGCTTTATAATCAACTACGTTGTTTTTCACCGTAAACTCTAGCTTTAAGATGTAACAGTTCCATCATCCCTTCTAGGTTATGAGAATAACTCTTGCCTTAGAATTATCCTCATTAGAGGTTCCATATACATATAACTTCCATTAAGAATGTTGAACCTAATCTTCTTCCATTTATCATCTCGAACGGCGAATTAGGCAATGAAGTCTGCCAATGGATGTTCGTGAATTGCCTTCCTAAGATGATTGTTACGTCTGTTAGCTCAAAATGATGTTCCACTTGTCAATCGTCCTAAAGTCTTAGGTTGATGTAATACTTGTCCGAGTGGCTTATTAGTTAACGCCTTAATCAGATGAGCCTAGAAGAATGGCTTCAACTTTCTCACAACAATCAACAAATAGTATGCCAGATTCTCTAGCTTTGGATAACGATTTTTTGCTCTAGTAAACTATTTGCTGATATAGTACATGAGTCTTTGGATTGTGCTCTCCTCATGCACCAAGGTTGCACTTAGTGTGTGAGCAAGCACTGCTAAGTAAATGATTCTACTTCCTAAGTGTGATGACCCGGAATTTGAAAGCAATATCAATTTAATAATCTGAAATAGAAACTAAATTGATTTGATAATATTTGTAATAAGATTTGAACTAATTTAATAATCCAATAAAATAAATAGTTAATTGATAAGATTTTATCTTTTTAAATCTAATAAATTGTTTACTATTTATAATATATATAGAATGTTGTATATGTTGTGAATAGATATTGTTTTAAATTCAATTAATAAATAAATCCTGTTTTCTATAAAATATGTATCTTTAGTAAAATTGTGAATTATGATTTTATTTAAAAGTTAAACTTTTAAAAGTTATTTAATAAATAAGTATGGTTTTAAATACATAAGAAAAATATTGAAATAATTTAAAATATGTGTAACTCAAGTTTAAATTTAAAAAAAACAATAAGAGTTATTTTGATATAATTGAACAAAATAAATAATTTATGAATAAAGAAAAAATTTCTTTTAATAAGTTATTTATGGTTATTAAATATTATTATTTTTAAAAATATAATAATACATTGTTTCAACAAATAAATTTTTAATAAAAATTATTGTTTATCAAAATTCAAATTTGTAGTGGTATTTGTAAATAAACTGGGTTTCAAAAAAATTCAATTTGAACTCGAACTCAAAGTTTTTAAATTTAAAGTATAAATGTTTTTAATTTGTTTTGATTTTGAAATATTTAAATAAGCTTTCTTTTATAAATAAAATTGCATTTATTTCATTTTAAAATTTATCTACATATGAATAAATACATGATTAACTAATTTATATAAACATAGGTTTACATTTATCATGTTTTAACATTTAAATAAATAACTAATTAACATTTATGACAAATGTAAACATCTTACAAATTAAATGAGCATGTGTTAATTAATTTACATACTTACTTGACAAATGTAATATGTAGGGACAAGTGTCAAAAATTTAATTAGCATTTTCTTTTGATTTTATTTTTAATGATTTCAGTTTTTATAAACAAACTCCTTCCATCTTATTTCTTTTTGAAATCAAAAGCTAAGAAACAATGGAAAACAAATTTCTGAAATCATTTTCAAAGCCACTTCTCAAATCAAAACTCTGTTAAATATTTTCCAATTCAAATCTGTAAATTCACTTCTCAAACCAAAGGCATGCAAACCAATTATTTTCAAATCAAAACATAACAATCCTGCATATTTTTTTGCAAGTGAAAAATCACCTGCACATCTGGAATTAGCCTGCATGCAAACCAAAAAGCAATCCTATATTCAAGTAAACCTGCATCAAAACTTTTGCATTTCCTCCTTTCAAAATCTGGAAGAAAATCTGTTGGAGCCTGCATCAATAGTCTGCATGCAAATAAGAATCAGGAGCATATTCAAATTAGAATTTAAAGTTTCAAATTTGAAGAAACAATTCAAGATTTAAGAAAATGAAGCTTTCCAGTTTTAAAAGCATAAGTTTTTCAAATGCATTGCTCTGCCTTCAAGCTTCAGGTGAGTAACATTTCTATTCTAAAAATTTACTTATAAACTAGGTTTCATGTTTAATATATGTGATAAAAATATGTTGAATGCATATTTGGATGAAATCTGCTGTGACATGCTTGTGATTTCCAGAAAGTGCTCTTTGTTTATTTAAGTCATATGATCGGTTTTGATTTAAATTCTAAATTTATAGCTTTGTGTCTCTGATTTCACTTTAGATTAAATCAAAACTTGTTTGTTTTATCCTAGAGAAGTTTTTAAAATATTATTTAAGTTAAATAAAATTTGAAATCTTACTGGGTATTTAAAACAGCAAAGCAAACTTTGAATAAGGGAAAATCCAAGCATTTTAGTTTATAAATCTAGGATCTTAATTTGAATACTTAGATTAAAACAAGATTTTTAAATCAAAAATCAGCATTTTTAATGAAGGGGTTTGGGAGCAGTTTTCTGTTGAACAGAAAAGAGAATTTGTGTGATTTCTGAAGATCCAATGATTTGGGGATATTGGGACTTTGCTAGTGGGTAGAATAGTAACCATTGAAGCAGGGAAAAATTATTAATGTTGATGAAAATCAACAGGAAAGCAGCGGTAGTGATCTAGCTTCTGCAGCCCTAGTTTTAACTGTGCATATTGATTGGGTCGGTATGGATTAAGGGATGATCGAGATCAACTCGGTTTTAAGTGTCGATAGTTTGGTCATAGACGAAGCTGTGGCCGGTGGTGGAGGTCCTCAGGGGGTCGGAGCATGGTAGATGATGTGTTGACAGGTTTCGTTGGGGTTGTGGTCTTTCTGTTCCAGGTTTAGGATGGGAACTCGAATTTCGAATTCGAGTTGTATGTGAGTTGTGAGATGATAGGAGTGGATTAGGGAGGTGGTCGCAGGTGTAGGGAAGCCACTGGAGGTGGCTGGTGATTGCTGGAGGCACGGTGCACGTGCACTATGCAAAATTTTTGAGCTCTCTTGTTTTTAGGTACTGCAGAAATTTTAACTCGAAGTAATATTCGCGTGGTTGCTGAGTTTGCTCGAAGATTTGGACCAGATGACTCGAAGCATATTGAGATTGGCTCGAGTAAATTGCAATAGTACAGTTTCCTGCAGAAAACTGTCTGCAGTTTAAAAAAAAAATCAAAATTTAAAATGAATTAGTAGTTGTGATAAAATTTAAATAAGTTTAAATCTGCAGAAGAGTTTTAGTTTAAAGAAGTTTGAAATCTTATAAGTTTTAAAATTTGAAAGTGGTTTCAGTTTTTTTTTTTTAAAAAAAAAAGAAGATGGAAACCTGGCTGTTTCTGGAAATTTAAAATTTCATTTTGAACCTGAAACAAAATTTTAAATAGCAAATTTGAATTTCAAATGTAAGTTCAGTTTTCTTAAGGGTTTGAATCTTCAGTTTCTTTTAAAATTGGAATTTGAGTTTTTGAATAAAAAATTTTAGAATCATGGGTTAAATCAAAAGTTGATGCAAGTTTAAATTCAAATAATTTAAATAAGAAATGGTTCAAATGTTTTGAATTTAAAAATCGGGATTTTGAATAAGTTTTAAAATTTGAATGTTTTCAACAGGTTTAAATTTAAACTGTTATTAGAAGTAAATTTGTTTTCAAACAAATATTTTTAAACTTGATTTCCCTTTTGAATAAAGTCATTTATAAAAGATTTATAATAGAAAGTTAAATGATTATCAACTTGAATTTGAAATTTAAATAGTAATGTATTTAAAACTTAGTTTTTAATTAAATTAAGTAAATTAAGACTTATCTTATATAAGTTTAATAATAAATAATAAATGTTATTTACATTTATTTTGGAAAGAATATAAATGGAATTTAAATTGGATAATGCTTCGATAAATATCATTTTGAATTTTTGAAATTGAATTTACATATCCTAGTATACTTTAATATGTATAAAGATATTAAAAAGGAATGGGTTATCTTGGTAATGATTAAGATGTTAAAATAATTAAATAATAAAGATAATTAAGGAAAGTCTTATTTAATTATTTTATTATTAATAATTTGGGTTAATTTAAATAAGAGATTAATTAGGAAGTAAATTAAGAATTAATAATAGTTAATGATGGTCATTAACTAAGGTTTATTTAGTAATTAATATGATTAATTTTTAATAATTAATTAGATTGATTAATTAATGATAATAAATTATGAAATTTATTTAAGTTAATTACTTAAATGAAAGTAATTAAGACATTAATTACTTAATGTAATTAATGGAGTTTGTTGAGATTTGTTTAAATTAATAATTTAGTTTAATTAATTTTAAACATTAGATTTAATAGTGATTACTTGATGTAATTAATGAAATTACTCAGTAAAGTAATTAGAGATAATTACTAGATGTAATTAGTGGATGATGTTGGAATTGTGAATGTAATTTGGATTAAATTATTTTGTATAATTAATCAAGAGATTAATTAAGAAATTAATTAAGGAATAATTAATTTGATAAGTAATTAAGGGTAGTTAATTACAGATTAAGATTAATCAAAGGTGATTATTAGTTATGGATTAAGTGAGATTAATTAAAGAAAGTAATTAATTTAATGGAGTAATTAATTAAATATAATTAAGAGTCATTAATTAATATAATTAATGATGTAATTAAGATTTATTAATTAAGATTAATTAATTAATAATAAATGATTAAGTATAATCAATTAATTGTTGTTAATTAAGGTTAAATGTAATTAATTATAGTTAATTAATTTATGAAGTAATTAAAGGTTAATTACTGTAATTGGGTTTAGAGTAATTAATTTTGTGAAATTAATTAAAGTGTAATTAATCAGGATTGATTAATTAAGATGATAAATTAGAGGTTAATTAATTAATTTATTTATAATTAATTGATGATAATGTAAGCAGGATTTATATTGTGTAAGTAATTAATTAAATTCATTTTAAATTAATTAGAGATGATGTAATTAATTTAATTCCATTTAAATTAATTATAGATGGTATGATTATAAGTCATTACCTATGAATGATTGTTATTGGTTGCTTTGAATGGTTTTGACTCTCAAAGATGAGATTAGTTATGTTGATCGATATGTATGCATTGGTCGCATTGTGATATTGATATGGATTATCTTTTGATAGTGATAAATGTGGATTATCTGTGGTTATGATAATGATAATTATCTGTTGTGAATCTATGAATTATCTATCTGTGTGTATATAGATAATGTTATTGAATTGTTTTAAACACTAAAACAACTTGGACCTAAAAGACACGCTTTGGATTTCGATGAGACCGGGATCGGGTTTCCATATTTGGATATTCGAAAACCACATCGATCCAAATTAACGATAGGTCGTGAATCTTATGTGAAGAGTGAAGACTCGAGGTGTAAGGGCTATACGTCAGTATAACTCTGTGGGCGATTCTGTAATGAGTTTGATGGAATAGTACTTATAGATTCGAGATGGAGATTTAGAGTGCAAGGGTTATCGTCGTTAACTCTGAGGGTGAATCCAAAACGAGTGTAACGAGATAATGCCTTCGGTTTCGTTCGAACCCGGAATGAACTTGTATGGATTGAATGCTTTCAGAACATCGTCATGTGGATGATGAGCATTCTAAGAGATGTGTTCTCTAAAGGTAATCGTAGCCTCAAGCCTCATCAACCGGGAATGGCTAAAACAAGGAAGGTGCAGCAAGGCTTTGTGGGTAGCTCCCACTAGAGAGCAAGTTTTTTCCCTGTCTAGAAGTCCCTTTTTTTCGGCTGTGTGGGTAGTTGGAATCGCGCGCCAACTGCGGGGTTGTCTTGTTCGGAACTATTCAATAAGGAATGGGTCCGGCCTTGTGTTGCAGGGGAGCGGGCGTACTCCTCGGTACGTTGATCTAGGCCACGTACTGTGACGGGCGGTACCCCAGTAGCCCTGCCATTGTATGGAATCCAAAATCCAATAAGTGCCAACGGTTTTGATTGTATTACCCACTTTTGTGGCTAGTAGCTGGAATTCAATCATGTAACAATTTCGGCTATTTCATATTTATTTGAAAACCCTAGACCTATTATAATATCACTGGATTTCCTATCAAATGTTTTGGTTAGCGTAAGGTAAAAAAAATTCCATGTTTATGTTTGGGAAGTCTTACGTGATACCTTTCTTTTCAAAAAGGTTTTTCAAAGTTAAGCAACTTTAACCTGTTACTCACACCAGACCCATGTCTGAGCCGGAGTTTATCTTTTGTTTTCATAAACTCTTGGGTACTCAAATTTTTACGAGTAGCCAAGGGATTCAGGTTAGCTTTGACGAATATTGGAGGAGCAATGGAGCAGGAGGCTTCTGTGTTAGATATATAGTATTCCGTTGTGTATTATGAGTTGTCTCTGAGTTGTATTATGTTGTAAATACTAGACAGGTGTTTATAACTGTCTAGTATGTGTTGTATTATCTGAGTACTCTGATAGTGGTTGTAAACTATGTAATATTTTATGTTATTAATATAATTTATTTGTTCCGCTATTTAGATTCTGATGTGTTGTTTCTTCTTTCTTCTCTTTCTTTCTCTTTTCTATCCCTTTCTTTCTTATTAGCGATGCGACTTCCTGGTGTTTGGAAGTTGGGTCGTGACAGTGGTATCAGAGCATTAGGTTGAGTGAATACCTAGGCTCTGGAGTGGTGTCTTTCTTGAGAGAGCGTATTTGTAATTTTATATATATTTATATATATTTATCTATTTCTACCTATCTGTTGGGTTACCTGTTCGGGTTTTCCCAATATAGGTTATAAAGGTAGATAAGGTAGTGGTATGTTTGTAACACGATTACTACCATTGCTTGGAGTCTGATGTTTGAGGTTGGAAGTGTATTTGTCGAGACTATAGACCTAATACTGTCTCGAGTAAGTTGTGCAGAATATTGAGATTTCATCGATCTCTGAAAGGAAACCTGTTAAGGTTCGGAGACATCTTTGAAGTGCAGAGCTTAGTGAGTAGAGTTTGATCTGTTCGATTGGGCTGAAGCAAGTGATAGTATTTTGATACTTCAGAAAGTTGTAACTGCGTGATGAGATGCAGTGACTATGGATGTGTCCGAAGGTATTTCTTTGGAACAAGTTGGGAAGTGTGTCTGCTTCGATGTTGTGGCTGAAGACAGCAGGATGTTGTGATGTTTCTGTCTGCTTTGAAGTCCGAGTTTCTCGAAGAGCTTTGGATCAGGAAGTTTGGCATTGGTGTCAGTAGTGCAACTCGGAGTGAGCTGACAGGGAGGTCTTAGCTGAGTAGTTTTTCTGAAGATGGAGTTCAAAAGCTGCTGAGTGAATCTATTTCTTCAATGGATTGACTAGACTAATGTAAGCTGTTCTATTTGGTAAAGAGAGAACGGTTTTCTTTGGAATACGATCTGAGTTGATCGCAAAAGTGACTTGCGATTGTTTGAGTGTTCGCTTGGATTGTTGAAGATTTTCTGAATGTCTTCTAAGAAGACAGAGATTTGTCCGCATCTGGAAATTGAGTTCTCTTATCGACTAGTATTCCAGAAGTGAACTAGTGGTTCTGTTTAGTTGGAGAATGATTCCTAAAGATAGAGTTTGATGAAGCAACTCAGGTATCGAAGGAATTTTTGAGTTTTCTTTATGGATCTGTTGAACCATATTTCTGGGAAGTGATGTCCAGTTGGTGCTTGTATTCTTCGTCAGTATTTTCTTATCTACTTCGGATCAGAGTGGTGCAGCGGAAGCAATTTGGCAGTGTTTCTGATTATCTTTTCCGGATCAGGAGAAGTTTGTAGTTTTCTGCTAGTTCTGGAATAGAGTTGTGTTTTGGTTTTGGATTGATCTTGAGGAGATCATTGTGTTGGGTTGTTTTTAGTTCTGATTTTTTTTGGAGGAATCAACAAGGGGTGAGCTGATCAGTTTGGAATGTTGGCAGCCCAGGATTTGTTCGAAGACTTTTGTAGATAAGGGAAGGAGGAATTTGGAATTCGAAGTTGGAGACTTCGTTATTGTTGAAGTTTTCTCTGATTCAGGAGCTATAAGTTTTGGTAAATCCGGAAAGTTAGCTCAGTGATGTTTAGATCTCATCTGTGTTTTGGTTGGATCGGTGATTGGTTTTTCAGGATTGAATTGTCAGTTAGGATAACTGGAATTCGATGAGTTTCACGTATCTCTGAGGGAGTACGTGTATGGTCTATCTCTGGTTTTGGTACCAGTTGTTATAGAGGTTGGTTGTTGAGTCAGACTCGTCTGTAGTCTGATATGCTGTCTAGTTCTGTAGAATCTAGATGAGTAGGAGCTCTGTAGCTTAATAGTGTTGACTGTTTGGAATCTATAGAGCGAGTATCTCGAGATTTATACCGGGGAAACTCGTGAAAGTTTTATCCAGAATTTTTCTGGATAATTAGATTTGTTTGATTGGGTGAATTGATTGCTATGGTTGTTAGCATATCATTGGTATATGCTTGTGTTTTAAAATTAAATCTTTAAAAAGATTATTAAATTACATTTGTTTTAAATTTCGAGGACGAAATTCTTTTAAGAGGGGAGGAATGTGGTGACCCGGAATTTGAAAGCAATATCAATTTAATAATCTGAAATAGAAATTAAATTGATTTGATAATATTTGTAATAAGATTTGAATTAATTTAATAATCCGATAAAATAAATAGTTAATTGATAAGATTTTATCTTTTTAAATCTAATAAATTGTTTACTATTTATAATATATATAGAATGTTGTATATGTTGTGAATAGATATTGTTTTAAATTCAATTAATAAATAAATCCTGTTTTCTATAAAATATGTATCTTTAGTAAAATTGTGAATTATGATTTTATTTAAAAGTTAAACTTTTAAAAGTTATTTAATAAGACAAATATGGTTTTAAATACATAAGAAAAATATTGAAATAATTTAAAATATGTGTAACTCAAGTTTAAATTTTAAAAAAAACAATAAGAGTTATTTTGATATAATTGAACAAAATAAATAATTTATGAATAAAGAAACAATTTCTTTTAATAAGTTATTTATGGTTATTAAATATTGTTATTTTTAAAAATATAATAATACATTGTTTCAACAAATAAATTTTTAATAAAAATTATTGTTTTTCAAAATTCAAATTTGTAGTGGTATTTGTGAATAAACTGGGTTACAAAAAAATTCAATTTGAACTTGAATTCAAAGTTTTTAAATTTAAAGTATAAATGTTTTTAATTTGTTTTGATTTTGAAATATTTGTATAAGCTTTCTTTTATAAATAAAATTGCATTTATTTCATTTTAAAATTTATCTACATATGAATAAATACATGATTAACTAATTTATATAAACATAGGTTTACATTTATCATGTATTAACATTTGAATAAATAACTAATTAACATTTGTGACAAATGTAAACATCTTACAAATTAAATGAGCATGTGTTAATTAATTTACATACTTACTTGACAAATGTAATATGTAGGGACAAGTGTCAAAAATTTAATTAGCATTTTCTTTTGATTTTATTTTTAATGATTTCAGTTTTTATAAACAAACTCCTTCCATCTTATTTCTTTTTGAAATCAAAAGCTGAGAAACAATGGAAAACAAATTTCTGAAATCATTTTCAAAGCCACTTCTCAAATCAAAACTCTGTTAAATATTTTCCAATTCAAATCTGTAAATTCACTTCTCAAACCAAAGGCATGCAAACCAATTATTTTCAAATCAAAACATAACAATCCTGCATATTTTTTTGCAAGAGAAAAATCACCTGCACATCTGGAATTAGCCTGCATGAAAACCAAAAAGAAATCCTATATTCAAGTAAACCTGCATCAAAACTTTTGCATTTCCTCCTTTCAAAATCTGGAAGAAAATCTATTGGAGCCTGCATCAATAGTCTGCATGCAAATGAGAATCAGGAGCATATTCAAATTAGAATTTAAAGTTTCAAATTTGAAGAAACAATTCAAGATTTAAGAAAATGAAGCTTTCCAGTTTTAAAAGCACAAGTTTTTCAAATGCATTGCTCTGCCTTTAAGCTTCAGGTGAGTAACATTTCTATTCTAAAAATTTACTTATAAACTAGGTTGCATGTTTAATATATGTGATAAAAATATGTTGAATGCATATTTGGATGAAATCTGCTGTGACATGCTTGTGATTTCCAGAAAGTACTCTCTGTTTATTTAAGTCATATGATCGGTTTTGATTTAAATTCTAAATTTATAGCTTTGTGTCTCTGATTTCACTTTAGATTAAATCAAAACTTGTTTGTTTTATCCTAGAGAAGTTTTTAAAATATTATTTAAGTTAAATAAAATTTGAAATCTTACTGGGTATTTAAAACAGCAAAGCAAACTTTGAATAAGGGAAAATCCAAGCATTTTAGTTTATAAATCTAGGATCTTAATTTGAATACTTAGATTAAAACAAGATTTTTAAATCAAAAATCAGCATTTTTAATCAAGGGGTTTGGGAGCAGTTTTCTGTTGAACAGAAAAGGGAATTTGTGTGATTTCTGAAGATCCAATGACTTGGGGATATTGGGACTTTGCTAGTAGGTAGAATAGTAACCATTGAAGCAGGGAAAAATTATTAATGTTAATGAAAATCAACAGGAAAGCAGCGGTAGTGATCTAGTTTCTGCAGCCCTAGTTTTAACTGTGCATATTGATTGGGTCAGTATGGATTATAGGGATGATCGAGTTCAACTCGGTTTTAAGTGTCGATAGTTTGGTCATAGACGAAGCTGTGGCTGCTGGTGGAGGTCCTCAGGGGGTCGGAGCACCGTAGATGATGTGTTGACAGGTTTCGTTGGGGTTGTGGTCTTTCTGTTCCAGGTTTAGGATGGGAACTTGAATTTCAAATTCGAGTTGTATGTGAGTTGTGGGATGATGGGAGTGGATTAGGGAGGTGGTCGCAGGTGTAGGGAAGCCACCGGCGGTGGCTGGTGATTGCTAGAGGCACGGTGCACGTGCACCGTGCAAAATCTTTGAGCTCTGTTGTTTTTAGGTACTGCAGAAATTTTAACTCGATGTAATATTCGCGTGGTTGCTGAGTTTGCTCGAAGATTTGGACCAGATGACTCGAAGCATATTGAGATTGGCTCGGGTAAATTGCAATAGTACAGTTTCCTGTAGAAAACTGTCTGCGGTTTTAAAAAAAATTAAATCAAAATTTAAAATGAATTAGTAGTTGTGATAAGATCTAAATAAGTTTAAATCTGCAGAAGAGTTTTAGTTTAAAGAAGTTTGAAATCTTATAAGTTTTAAATTTTGAAAGTGGTTTCAGTTTTTTTTTAAAATAAAATAAAATAAAAGAAGATGGAAACCTGGCTGTTTCTGGAAATTTAAAATTTCATTTTGAACCTGAAATAAAATTTTAAATAGCAAATTTGAATTTCAAATGTATGTTTAGTTTTCTTAAGGGTTTGAATCTTCGGTTTCTTTTAAAATTGGAATTTGAGTTTTTGAATAAAAAGTTTTAGAATCATGGGTTAAATCAAAAGTTGATGCAAGTTTAAATTCAAATAATTTAAATAAGAAATGGTTCAAATGTTTTGAATTTAAAAATCGGGATTTTGAATAAGTTTTAAATTTTGAATGTTTTCAAACAAATTTAAATTTAAACTGTTATTGGAAGTAAATTTGTTTTCAAACAAATATTTTTAAACTTGATTTCCCTTTTGAATAAAGTCGTTTATAAAAGATTTATAATAGAAAGTTAAATGATTATCAACTTGAATTTGAAATTTAAATAGTAATGTATTTAAAACTTAGTTTTTAATTAAATTAAGTAAATTAAGACTTATCTTATATAAGTTTAATAATAAATAATAAATGTTATTTACATTTATTTTGGAAAGAATATAAATGGAATTTAAATTGGATAATGCTTCGATAAATATCATTTTGAATTTTTGAAATTGAATTTACATGTCCTAGTACACTTTAATATGTATAAAAATTATTAAAAAGGAATGGGTTATCTTGGTAATGATTAAGATGTTAAAATATTTAAATAAGAAAGATAATTAAGGAAAGTCTTATTTAATTATTTTATAATTAATAATTGGGTTAATTTTAATAAGAAATTAATTAGGAAGTAAATTAAGAATTAATAATAGTTAATGATGGTCATTAACTAAGGTTTATTTAGTAATTAATTAATATGATTAATTTTTAATAATTAATTAGATTGATTAATTAATGATAATAAATTATGAAATTTATTTAAGTTAATTACTTAAATGAAAGTAATTAAGACATTAATTACTTAATGTAATTAATGGAGTTTATTGAGATTTGTTTAAATTAATAATTTAGTTTAATTAATTTTAAACATTAGATTTAATAGTGATTACTTAATGTAATTAATGAAATTACTCAGTAAAGTAATTAGAGATAATTACTAGATGTAATTAGTGGATGATGTTGGAATTGTGAATGTAATTTGGATTAAATTATTTTGTATAATTAATCAAGAGATTAATTAAGAAATTAATTAAGGAATAATTAATTTGATAAGTAATTAAGGGTAGTTAATTACATATTAAGATTAATCAAAGGTGATTATTAATTATGGATTAAGTGAGATTAATTAAAGAAAGTAATTAATTTAATGGAGTAATTAATTAAATATAATTAAGAGTCATTAATTAAAATAATTAATGATGTAAGTAAGATTGATTAATTGAGATTAATTAATTAATAATAAATGATTAAGTATAATTAATTAATTGTAGTTAATTAAGGTTAAATGTAATTAATTATAGTTAATTAATTTATGAAGTAATTAAAGGTTAATTACTGTAATTGGGTTTAGAGTAATTAATTTTGTGAAATTAATTAAAGTGTAATTAATCAGGATTGATTAATTAAGATGATAAATTAGAGGTTAATTAATTAATTAATTTATAATTAATTAATGATAATGTAAGAAGGATTTATATTGTGTAAGTATTTTAAATTAATTAGAGATGATGTAATTAAATTAATTCCATTTAAATTAATTATAGATGGTATGATTATAAGTCATTGCCTATGAATGATTGTTATTGGTTGCTTTGAATGGTTTTGAATCTCAAAGATGGGATTAGTTATGTTGATCCATATGGATGCATTGGTTGCATTGTGATATTGATATGGATTATCTTTTGATAGTGATAAATGTGGATTATCTTGGTTATGATAATGATAATTATCTGTTGTGAATCTATGAATTATCTATCTGTGTGTATATAGATAATGTTATTGAATTGTTTTAAACACTAAAACAACTTGGACCTAAAAGACACGCTTTGGATTTCGATGAGACCGGGATCGGGTTTCCATATTTGGATATCCGAAAACCACATTGATCCAAATTAACGATAGGTCGTGAATCTTATGTGAAGAGTGAAGACTCGAGGTGTAAGGGCTATACGTCAGTATAACTCTGTGGGTGATTCCGTAATGAGTTTGACGGAATAGTACTTATAGATTCGAGATGGAGATTTAGAGTGCAAGGGTTATCGTCGTTAACTCTAAGGGTGAATCCAAAACGAGTGTAACGAGATAATGCCTTCGGTTTCGTTCGAACCCGGAACGAACTTGTATGGATTGAATGCTTTCAGAACATCGTCAAGTGGACGATGAGCATTCTAAGAGATGTGTTCTCTAAAGGTAATCGTAGCCTCAAGCCTCATCAACCGGGAATGGCTAAAACAGAGGAGGTGCAGCAAGGCTTCGTGGGTAGCTCCCACTGGAGAGCAAGATTTTTCCCTGTCTAGAAGTCCCATTTTATTCGGCTGTGTGGGCAGTTGGAATCGCGCGCCAACTGCAGGGTTGTCTTGTTCGGAACTATTCAGTAAGGAATGGGTCTGGCCTTGTGTTGCAGGGGAGCGGGCGTACTCCTCGGTACGTTGATCTAGGCCACGTACTGTGACGGGCGGTACCCAGTAGCCCTACCATTGTATGGAATCTAAAATCCAATAAATGCCAACAGTTTTGATTGTATTACCCACTTTTGTGGCTAGCAGCTGGAATTTAATCATGTAACAATTTCGGCTATTTCATATTTATTTGAAAACCCTAGACCTATTATAATATCACTGGATTTCCTATCAAATGTTTTGGTTAGCGTAAGGTAAAAACTTTTCCATGTTTATGTGTGGGAAGTCTTACGTGGTACCTTTCTTTTCAAAAAGGTTTTTCAAAGTTAAGCAACTTTAACCTGTTACTCACACCAGACCCATGTCTGACCCGGAGTTTATCTTTTGTTTTCATAAACTCTTGGGTACTCAAATTTTTACGAGTAGCCAAGGGATTCAGGTTAGCTTTGACGAACATTGGAGGAGCAATGGAGCAGGAGGCTTCTGCGTTAGATATATAGTATTCTGTTGTGTATTCTGAGTTGTCTCTGAGTTGTATTATGTTGTAAATACTAGACATGTGTTTATAACTGTCTAGTATGTGTTGTATTATCTGGGTACTCTGATAGTGGTTGTAAACTATATAATATTTTATGTTATTAATATAATTTATTCGTTCCGCTGTTTAGATTCTGTTGTGTTGTTTCTTCTTTCTTCTCTTTCTTTATCTTTTCTATCCCTTTCTTTCTTATTAGCGATGCGACTTCCTGGTGCTTGGAAGTTGGGTCGTGACACTAAGGCTTTGATAATAGGTGGTCTCTCCATATGATCTAATAGATTCTAGCATCTGACACTCCTTGGTCTTGACAAACTTGTTGGAATGGGACCAACCCATATACAGAGTTAAATGGTAAATTTCAAAAAATAAAATCCTCTTTAGATCTATTGGGCTTGTGAAGTCTAAAGATATTTTAAATCCAATATAAAATGTGTTTTAAATGAAATCCTTCCTTTTATCTGATTAGTTCAAAAGAGTTTGAATTTGTATAAATTTGAATGAATGAGTGTATCAAATACACTCATGTGTCTAGCACTTATTAAAATCAATTTGAGAAGGAAACCTTTTGTTTACTTGTCTAATACTTATGCAATCAATTAAGAGAATAAACAATATTAATTAGAGAGAGAAACCTTTCATTTCTTTCTCCAATTAGATCGATGATTTGATAAATATCATTAATGATCAATTTATACCTAGGATGAAATGTGAGTATATCCAAATATACTCCACTATATATTGTATAATTGCAACATATGAGAAGTATGCATAGATGATGTTTCCATTATATATACCTTTTTTGTCCATAGTACTATTTAAAATACACATAGAGATATATATAAATATATATATAATAGAGCTTGTATAGATACACAACATACATAAAAAGTGTTAAAATTAAGTTTTGTATTTTATAATTTTGAAATCAAAACAACAATTTTGAATCTAGTTTCAATATTAGGAAGGTTTAAGATTAAAATCATGATTTTACATAAAAGTTCATTTTATAAATCTTAGGTTAAATAAATACAAACACATACACATATATATACAAATCATTATAAATAATGTTTTGAACTTAAAACTACGTCTTTATAATAAAATTTAGAATATAGTATGTACTTTAAAATAAAGTAATAAATTGAAGTCAGATTTAATTTAAAAGGAAATCCAAAGGTTTGTGATATTTTGCACAAATGTCCAATTATGTTTATAAAACCTTTTTTTGTAACTTTCAAATAGAAGTATGCAGTAACCAAAAGATTGTATTTAAAATAACGAATAAAAAACTTACATATACATACATTAGTAAACTACATGTTTTCTATTTAAATCAGTAGTAGAATTATATTACTAATTAAATCTTGTATTTCAATCAATTTTTTTAAATAGCAAATTTAAACAATGACAAAAATAGATAGAACAAATCATGTGCACACACATATTTATGTATATCTATGTGTGTGTTGCAAAGGTTTCAGATCTAAACTATATAAACAATTTGAACAATTAATTAAATGTAACATTTATATGATGTAGATCTAATGATGACAAGACGTATAGGTAAACAATCAAAGAATAACCAAATCAAAATAACATGGTACACATATATAATTAATTAAGATGCAGCAAAACATGATTTAATCTATGTAACCAAATGAATAAAACTCAAATGAGATGAAATTTATGATGGCTCCAAATCATATGAACAAGATGAATAAATGAAATTAGAATAATTACCTTTAGACGCTGCCAAGAGAATGCTCTTGAATAAAGAAATCTCCTTAGAACTCCGATATCCACACCCAATCCTTGCAAGAGATGGATGAACCATTTATGTTTTATTTTATTTGATATTATTTCATTGATTTGGGGTTTGTTTTCATTTTATATGTGACCTCAATTTTTAGCCATCGCATAAAGGAGGAGAGAAAGAAAAATTATATGGAAAGAGGACGAATTAACGAAAGGTGGAAAAGAATTTTATTTTTAATGGGATAACCGAAACCTTTCAACTCCTTTCTTAAAACTTCCTTCTTTACTTCTCATTAATTCTCAATCAAATCTAAACCCACCGTCCATGAATGGCCGGCCATTGTTTTTCTCCATTTTATGGCAAAATATTTCCAAAACTCATTAGATAATTATCTTTTATTTAAAACTATTTAAAGCTACATCGATATCGAATATCAATGCATGCAAATATAACTTTTATAAATGTATTCAAATAATTATAAACAACTCCCAAACATCAAATAAATTAAATAACAATAATATATCTCAAATATTAATTAATTTGCAACATTTTGTAAATTAATTAAATTGTATGGTTTTTTAGATAATTCATTATTATGGATGTGCAACTCAAAGATGTAAATTTAGTCAGTGATTGATACGGAACAAACTGAATATTAATGTTCACACGTCACCTTAGCTATTGGTGTGATATTTTGGATGAATTAATCATTTACACATCCCCTGGTAAAATCCAATTCTACTTATTATAAGCGATACCTATAGTGATAACTATTTACACTAATTCTCTTCGTAAAAAATGTATCACTTTGAATTTATGGAATTTGGTAATGGTCAAAATTCCAATATCACCCATGTTCAACTTTATAATCGAAATACAAAATAGTTATTATTAATTGAACTATTTTGAGCAGAGATTTTAACTTTGAGTTGACTTCAGTTGATCGTGATACTAAACATTTATAACTAAGAAGACAAATCCTCGCTAGAATAGTGTTTCACTTCCAATACTTCCACTCAACACGACTACAGTCACTCAATGAATGTCCTGCCATGATTTAACTTTAATCAAAGTGGAGCTTTCACATTGAAGATCAATAGTATTCTCAAGTCAAGAGAACCATGTTAATTAGTCATTTCAACATTTTCTGTTTGACCATAGTTGTCTTAACCAACAAAAAACTATCGAGTGAGTCTTTCCATAATTATCTAATAACTATCAGTGCATAACCCCTTAGTGGCCCAGCAGTCATGAGTAATACACTACCAACATTTGAAGAGCATTATATACTCTATTCTCAACGGATGCATCGATGTCCGGTCTCGATATATCCTGACTATGAATATTTAAAATAATGTGCTTATCATATTCTGATATATTACTCATGGTTATAACTATTTGTAACTGGTACCATAAACACTTCATTATGGACTTTCTAAAATATAAATACTTAACTAACTAATTAGTTATTTATAATATTTTACAACGAGTATATAACAGAAAGTGTAACGACCCGGTTTTATCAACCATTCGCATCCGCACATGTCGGACTTGAATTGTTCAAAATACCGCGTTGCAAATAAAATTTGGCAAATCTTAGAATATACAGTAAATAAATAATCACAGGTCACAGGAACAGAGTAAGAAATGCAGCGGAAGTAGAGAAAATAGTGGTTCATGAAGCCACTATCACATAGTCTCAAAATAAGTATAAATTGCATAGTCTTTAAAACCAAATATAGTTTGAATCTACCATAGAAAATCAAATTTTATTTGTCTTCATTACATAAACTAAGATAAAGAACTGAATAGAAATTTTGGCAGCAGCTCGAAAAGATGATCTTCAACAGTCCTAGCTTCGGGGAAGGTGAAGTCCGAACTGATACTCAGGCTGACCCGAGCGTAAGAAATAAACACAAACACTCGAGTCAGGACATACATACTTATATAGTGTAAGTTGATTCAAGTGAACTGTAATATAAAGGCAAGTAACTTAAAGGATGCTTGGGACCGCCCATCCTCTAAGGATCCGTTAAACTATTTACTATGTAGTAATATTTCGCTATTATAATAGTGTCTATAGTAAAATAAACTTACTTTTAAATAGCGTTAAGGAGTGATCCAATATTCCCCTTAACACGTAATAATGCTAATAGTCTATACAATACCGTAATACCTCCTGATCGGGAGGCTACCAAAGGATACTCCATAAGTACGACACAAATCAAACTCGTACGGGGCTCGCTAGGGTAGGTGACACGGCACAACTAGGCAATGCCAGGGTAGATATACCAATTACGCTTCCGGACCGGTGGTAACGCGTAGCTGCTACTATCGCCCACCTCGAACAACACTCCTAAAATCAAAGGTGCGCACCAAACAATCATAAAGTAATAGAATGGCATGCGAAGAAGTGCGTCCGATCAAAGGTGCTACCTCATTAGTCCGTCAATCGCTCCTGTTTTAGCCACCTTATGCCAACTCATGGGAGTCGGGTCCACGTAAATACCTCAATAGAACGTCACCACTGTCCTACTTCATTTTGGAATCCCCACCGCGTACATGGTTGTCAAAGTGGTTTTCGGTATCGATGGAGAGTATGCCCATATTCGATCCCGGTCTCTTTAACAACCAACGTTATTATTACCCATGGTTATAAATTCCAAAAATAGTTTATATATCAATCAAAATACTTCATTTTAAACTATTTAAAGGTGAAGTTATTATTCTTACAAAATCCAATATAAATCCCAAAGGTTTAGCCTTAATTCACTTGCATCAACTACAGCACTTGCAAAGTGCGCTAATATCTTTTACAACAGATTTAAGTAAATTAAATTTCAGACTTCAATAAAATTTTAGCAATAATTAACCCTTAATTCAAACCAATTTAACTTATAAGATCGTATTTTCCACTTTGAAATAGTCATTTAAGTTACTCAATAATTTATGATTTTTATAAAGTAAATTTCGCAGATAAATATCAAACTTCTCTATGCTTTACTTATTAAATCAAGTGCACAATATTCTATAAAAGTTTACTTAACAATTATGTTTAATTTCCATTTCAAAAATAAACTTAATTTCCAATTTATTTCTTAACTTACCTTTTATTCTAAAACCAACTTCACATTTCTAAATTTAGTTATACTTCAACTTCCATTTTTAAGTATTCACTTATTTAACTATTAGTTCACAAAAAAACTTAACCCTTTATTAATTCACTTTATATTCAAATTTATACCAAATTATCATATTTATTTCTTAACTTGAATTCCATTTTATTTTACAAAAATTAAAATTTGCAAAATAAACTTATGCTTCAAATTCCAACTTAACCATTCATTTATTTACATATTTAATTTGTACAAAACCACTATACTTTACAAAATTATTTCTAATCCGATTTTAACAAAATATTATAATATACTAATTTAAAAATATTTAATATTTCCATAAAATATATATATAATAACCACGGGTCTGTATAATATTTTCTAATCTAGGTCAAATGATACGGATAATTTATCATTTCAATCTGTAATTTACAAAGAAAAACCCGGGTTCTATCATTTCAAACCCGCAATCCCAAGTAATTAAATAAATAGAATAATTAAATAAATAAATAACGTTCGGGCCTATCATTTCAGCCCAAAATGATTCTACTTTACAGGGGACTTGCAGTGATAATCGGTAATAAACAAACAGTAAAACAGCCTAAAATATAACAGTAGATAATATAACGGGTGATGTGACAATTTTTTAGCAGGGTTCTAACATCATAAATTTATATCATAGGTAAGTAAAATAAAATTATTCATTCTACAATTTCACTTGTTATTAATTTACAGATCTATAAGTATGTTTGTCAGGCGTAAATACTCACCCCTACGACACTGAAAATTAGATTCCAAAAATGATATCCACACCGAAAAAACGTACAGAAGGCACGATCAAATTTTAGCGGAGGCGATGATCAGATTCAAATCTTGAAACCAAACGAAGAAAACTAATTACGCGAATTCAACTACGATCATATCAAATTTAATAAAGCAAAACTGAAAAGCTATATTAAATAAAATGGTATGATTAAGCAATAACTCTGTCCCTTCACCACACGATTTAACCCACACCTCAAGTCTCGGCTATTTACTATATTCAAGGCTAGAGAAGCACGTACACAGAGGGATGCTGAGGTATATAGGCTGACATTTAATTATGCATAGGTGGCACATTCATTAATATAAAAAAAATTATTTATAGACTGAAACACGCAAGCAGTGGAAGATTGGAAAATTTTAGGTTGGGGTTAAAACTCAAAGGTAGTGGAGGGCCGAGTACTTGGTGTAGCAAAACAATGGACAAAAGAAACACAAGAAAAAGAAAAGGAAAGAAAAAAATAAAAGAAGGAAGAAAAATTTTGTAGCCATTACCTGAAGCAGAGAGCTCACGCAAGAAAGAAGAAGACTGAAACCAAAATGAGATGTAAACGAAATTTGGTACGTGGGTTTTGTATTTATTTGGAAAACCTCAGGTTGATAAAGTGGAAAGGCATAAATCATGGCATGCGAATTTTAAGGCAAGGAAGAATGGAATTTTTTGAATGTGTTTTATAATTAAAAAGAAATAATTGCGTTGATAAATTTTAAAACGCTAGAAATAATGATAAAGTGGGAAGGCGTAAATAAAGGAGGCAAGAAGATTGAAACAAAAAATGAGATGCAATAGAATTTTGTACGTGGGTTTTGAATTTATCAGTGAAGTTGCATGATTTAAGAGAAAAGAAACGGCAAGAAATATTAGATTTGAACATTATAGTCGTTTAAAGATTTTACACCAATTTAAAACAATTGAAGCAAGGGAAAGTGGAAGATTTTATTACTATTATACACAGGAGGTAAATGGAATTTTTGAACGTGTTTATATTTAAAAGAAGAACTTTCCTTGATTGAGGGAAAAGAAACGGAAAAAAATATTTGATTTGGACGTTAGTAAAATAGATGGATTTGGTTCCTATTAAAACAGAAGGAGAAAAGGAAAGTGTAGAAAGTTTGTATGTGAATGAGAGTGCAAGTAATAAATTTGAACGACTATAGTTAATTCCTTCCCTGTTTTGAAATGCACGTCTACTGATAAATTTATTTATTTACAACTAAGGTAAGAATTTAAGAATGCGTCTATAGACGCAATAAATACAACGAAACGTACGTCCAATATTTAACAAAAGTAACGTATTAAAAATTTATGTGTTTCTTATTTATTCAGTACATATGCTAAAAATAAATCAGAATTATAATGTACCTTTTAGCATCCAACAAATCAACAATAATGGATATAAACGTACAAAATTTAAAACGTGAAATTTATATAGCTTATTTATATACTATTTATTACTGAATTCAAAATTTGATTTGCTTACATTTGTTTGATTTATTTATCATTTAACTAAGAAACTGATGTATATACGTATAAAGAAATGTAAAATTTTATTCCCCTTTTACACAATATTTATTCCCTAATTTAAAAAGTATATAACCATAATAAATAAAACAATCGCGAAATAAATATTGTACATATATATACTTTATATGAAAGATTTGAACATAGAACTTAGAATTTAAAATTTCAATTAGGGTTAAACTTAAACCAAAATCAAAATTACAGAAATTGCCTATATTTATTAAAATTTTGGGCAATGATTTCAAGAAAAAAATGGAAAAGAATTAAAGAAATAGTTTATAAAATTGAACAAGGCTTAAAAATTTACACACAATACCACTAGCTTGGAAAAATTTCTACCACACCTTAAAACAAATAAAAATTAGTGAATAAAATAAACAGACTGAAATAAAGTGAAAAAGAAAATAAATAATTATATTTTAGGAAAATAGAAAGATAAATAAAGAAAATAACTTAATTTATTGAAACTAGCTTAAGAAAATTGCAAACACAATTCACTTAACTTTGGGAAATTACAACTCTTCTTAAAAATGGTTTAAAATAAATATTTTAGAAACAAAATAAAGTGAGAATGAGAATAAAATAAGTTCTTAAGAAAAAATATAAAAAAAATAAATAAATAATTTCTTAAATTAATTGAAGTTGGAAATTAGAAATTGTAAACAAAATACAACTGATACTGGAAAATGTCAATTACACTTTTAAAATGTTTTAAAACCAAAATATATACAAAACAAGTTATTTTACCCCTGAAAACATAAATTAGAACATTACATGACCAAATGAAATATTATATATATAACTTAAAGTAAACAATTTTGTTAAATATAGCAAATTTACACATAATAGTTAAAAAGGCATAACTTTCACATTATAAATCAAATTTCAACGAAACGAAAAGCAGTATTCTTAAAATTTTATTTACTTACAAAATAAAAGATAAAATTTAAATTTTCAAACCTTTAAATTTTTAAATTTATAAGTCAAAGTTTGACCATACTGACAAAATTTACATTTCCGTAAAATATTCTATTAATTCATGTGTGGAATTCTAATCCACACCAAAATTTATATTTTAAATAACAAAATTATCTAAATTAAATAAATAAAACATTTATTAAAAATTTTGGATTGATACATAGATGGTTTGGATGGAAAACAAAGTGAGAGTAAATGCTGAGAAACAGAAAAGGCATAAGTTAAGGAGAAAGAAACGTATATATGTTTTATTCTTAAATGCCAATGAAAATGAGGAGTTTTGAAATGAGAAATAAATCTTCTTGTACATGATTTGCAAATGAGAAATACATGGCTAGGAAGAGAGTTTGTATGGCTAAAGCAAGAAATAAAGAGGCCATGTAGAAAAAAGGCAAGAAATCAAGCAATGACCTGATGAATTTAATTAATTTCTTTCCTTTGTATTAACAGTTGTTCTTAATTATATTGAATTTGTTAAATGTGTACATTTATTATGATTGAATCCTCAAATAAATTCATTCAGATAAGTTTCGTTCTTTTATATTACCTTATGAATAAAATATGCATTTCCACTTTAACATTCCTTCCTTGTTTTATTAACAAGTTTATTTTTCTTCATATTAAATTACCAAAATTTTATCAATTTAACAATTTTAATTATTAAAAATTTATGGGTCGTTACAGAAAGGGAACACTTTATATTTCGAACCAGATTGGTTATCAAATTGGATTTATGTAACAAATTACATAATTGCTCTTAAGGCGTACCCCTATCCCTATCAATCTCTCACTTGTGCTTGGGGTCAATTATGGAACCTTATTCCAAAATCTCCAATAGGTACTTTCAATATCAATCGGGTCAGTCTCTTAGTGAATGAATATGCTATTATGTTTCAATTATCTACTATGTAAATCAACTCACTCTGACATCGATAAACTGCCTTTATCATGTAGAACAATTTGGAGCATGTCTTTTGACCTCCAGTGAGCTCTAAGTCCTGTTACGAACCATATCACAACTATCATATAATAGTATTATGAGTTCTCAACATTTGGAATCACCCTTAGCTCGATAATTATTTTGTGCAAATATATATTGCTTTTATTGTGGCTCTATTCAAGGCAATGTATTTGGCCTTTTATTGAATCATCCACAAGCTCTCATTTGGAATATTTCCAACTTAAAGCTTCTTAGTCAAGATTTGAACATGAATTTTTGAAATATTATACACAATACGACATATGCAGTCTGAGTCTGGATATTCCTTGTAAGGAGTTCGTTGTTTCTATAAACAATTCTCCTGTATTTTGTACATATATGAGAACACTCTAAACTACCATTTAGTGATCTTAATTTGGATTTGATATTTGCTTCATGGGTCAACTATTTAAACAAATCACGATATTGTAGATAGCGCAACATGTATGATAATTCTTATTGCCTGTGCATAAGGAATCTATTATACATGTTTCTTATTAAATATTCTAATAAGATGTTTCTGCATATCATCTAGAACATTCTCAATGTCCTTTATACTCACTATAACCGACATCATTTGCGAATCCAATATCGATTATTAAAACAACTAAAAACTGATTTTATCACAAGTACATCGTTAGCAATAAGCAACATTTTGTTTTCTTATGTTTAGAAATATCATTGTACTTCAATGTTTTTTCTTATGGACACATGCTTCCTCTACATTTTGATTGAAATCAAACTATTTGATATTTCTATCAAAATACTGGTTCAATTTTGATGCTTCTCAAATGATACTTTCGTATAGGTTCTTGTATCATATCCAAAAACCACAAACTTAGTATCACTCTCACTGACTTCGAGACATTTTGGTTGTTATGTATAAATAGTCTAGTCTAAATCTTTATTTAGAATTTTCTGTTTTAATACATATGTGCCAAAACACAAAGTCATACTAGGAGATATTTTTGTGAGTGCATCAAAATTAACATGAGCACGTTGAATTGTAACGACCCGCCGCCTTGACCGCCTCTAGTCGGTAATTAAACCAACTAGAAACGTTCAAAATGACGGATTGTTATTTAGTTTATAACATTTAAACAGAATCAGCTACAGAATCACAGAATAGTAATCATATTTTATAAACAAACTTTTCTTTTATATACAAATATCAGAGTTTACAATACATTACATTTTATACAGCGGAAACAATTTATAAATTTAAGTACAAGAGAAAAAAAATTTTAGCTAAAACTTTAGTGGTGCTGAAATCCCCCTCTCTCTAACTTCGCTGCGAGCAAATCTTTAAGCTGCAAAAATACTCGGTCTGACCCGAGCGTTATTGCAAAACACAAAAACACTCGAGTCAGGATTAATCTTTATTCAAGTAAATAAATTTGAAATGAACTGAAATAAATGGTTACAGAGATGGTGAAACAAATGAATCGGTCTAATCTATTATGGACTTTACATTAACAATTTCAATTTTTTAAATTCTGTCAAACGTGTGTGGCTGTAGTACACACGTATGTTTACACACATGTGCACTGCCTTGCCGACACGTATGCAAGTGCAATCACAAAGACCACAAAGATACAATAACAAGCCAGAACAGAAACAACACAGCAGGTCAAAGGCAGAGAGCACAAGTACAGGCCGCAATGCACAACAATTTCAGCAGCCCCAAATACAACTACAAGCACAAGGCATATCAACAACCATAGAATCAACATGTATGCACAACAACCCAGCTACACAAGTAGTGCAGACCACAAGGCTGAGGTAATAGAACCCAAATACAACCCAAGTGCTCAGTGCAGACTACACAATCAGTGCCACAACTCAATGCCAACAATATGGACTGGACAGTGCCAATTTGAACAAGTATACATGTATCAGAGGGAACTGGGAACTGTGTGCACAGGGAAAACACTACACAGTTCAAATGGAATGCAAACATGTATCAGAGGATATGTACAGTAATAGGCAGTGACCAACACAAGTGACGGTGTCAATTTGAACGAGTATACATGTATCTGAGGAAACTGGCTACAAAATTTTAAGTAAGACCAACAACAAGTTGGACTGCAACAGTCAATATGCAGACCATACCAGCAAAGAACCATAAATACAAGTAGAGAGCAAGCTACAAAATACATATGCAACATCACTACAGACTGCAACATGCACAGAGAAGTGAATGGACATGCAAACTGCCACAAACCAAAGTGCATGAACACAGGGAAGACTTAAATGAAGACTGAATACATCAGGCATGCAAAATGGAATGGATATGAAGACTGAACATATCAAAGTTTTGGAAATACAAGGTGTTCAAAATGAACACAGTAAGCTTCAGTTACAAAACTTAAGTGAAACAAGTAATACAACAGTAGCAAGTACAACATGACAGTATAAAAGTATCACAAGTTCAAGTGCAGATGGAACAAACAAGTTTCATTTGAAACCTAAGTTTTAAACAGAGGCTAGATTAAGTGGTTTTGAGTTTAAATCAAAACTTTAGAGAAACTGAAGTTATAGACATAGAGTATTCTGGAAATAACAACACAAAAGAACCTGGAAAAGCATACAGTGATTTCCAAAGCAAAGAAAAAAATATACAAATCAAACAGAGCTTCAGTTTTCAACTCAGTTCAAAGCAAAATGTTAATCTGGAAATCAATTCAAGTAGTAATGCACTCTCAGGAAAACAGTTTTCAAAAGAAGAAAATGGAGTGCAAGGCAAAAATGAATTTTGTTTCAAACAGCAGTTCATCCTGGAGACAAAATCCAGTAAGAATTCTTTTCAAATCATTAGTTATAAACAGAAGATTTAATCAGAGGATTTCCTACATTTGTTTTGCTTGAATAAGATTTTTTTTTTTTAACTTAAATTAATGTTTAAACAAGCATATCATGTTCAAACCTTAAATCCTAACAAGGAACTGATCAGAAGATTTGAATTCTTCTTCTATTCTTACTCTCTGTAATTTAAAACAGAGAAGAGCAATCCAAGTAAATACAGGCACAAGTCATTTAATTCATACACACAGATCATATACTTATATATACTCATGCAAGCATCAATTATATCAGAAATTTGTCAAGCAAAATATAACTAACCACTTAAGTTATAATTAAAATGTTCATTCATCTAGCAGTTTAAAACAGAGAAGCTACTTGATGCTTACTAACATTTTAATAAATTGTTTTACACCATCACAACCTACTTCCATTTGAGCATCCCATGCTAAAGATAATCAGATAAATGGATTTACTTTTTCCCCTTTTTAACATATTATTCATATGTGCACATTTTCAAACAGAGAGACATTTTGATATTTCATTCACATGCAAACAAATTTTAAACAAGTATACTTAGTTCAATCACATGCAAAAATGGGAATGCAGACAGGAACAACATGGATGAAGTACTAACAGTACATACAAAATGGAGATGAAGACTTGAACACCCAGGAAAACAATGACCAGACCAAAGTGCAACAGCATGGATACAACTTGACATGGAAACTGAAACATATCAGATAATGCAAATTGAAACAGAAGTTTCGAGTCAAATATGAAGACCACAAGTGAAGTGAATCAACTGCAATGCAACACATACCAGGATGCAAACAATAATGACATGAAGAGTAGAACAATCAGGAGAGCAGAGACCAGACCCAAGTGCAACAGACATGCAAAGTGGAATGGATGCAACTTGACATGCAAACAGCCACAAACCCAAATACATGAACACAGGGAAGACTAAAATGAAGACTGGACAATATCAAATTGTGGGAATGCAAAATGTTCAAAAGAACATTGTAAGCTATATGATGAACTAGTGCAGATCCATGGGCTATCCGTAAAGCTCAACAAGACTAAGAAATAACTCAGTAAACATGCAAGTTTAAATTCAAAATGCAATTGTTTGCAAACAGTTTCAAACAAGATATTTTAGTAGCATCTGTACTTATCAATTTAAATACAAGATAAACATAGCATCTATTCTTATCAATTTTTAAAACAAACACCAATAGCACATGTTCCTATCAATTTTAAAACAAACACAAATAGCCAGGTAGCATTTGTTCTAATCAATTTAAAAATTAAGACTGGGCAGCATCTGTTCTTACAAATTTAAATTTTAAAAGAAATCAAAAAAAACATTTGCTCCTAACAGTTCAAAAACTAAATCAAATGGGTAGAATCTGTTCTTATAGTTTAAAATAATTACTAGCATCTGTTTCTACCAATTTAAAATCCAAGTAAATCGAGCAAATAACAGCAACTAGCACAAAAATTCAACATGCAGTCACAAATCTGAGCATATCAGTTTTAAAAATTAAATTAGCCGAGCCAAAGATAATCAAATCGCCCCAAAAACATAGCATGCAACCAAGGAATTCACTTCAAACAAATTCAAAAACTTGCATGAAGATTATCGTGAGCTTAGAAAACTCACATGCATTTCAAAACAGAGGGACAGTCAACATAAACAAGCATGCAAACACATTATCACTTAACAAAAACAATTTCAGGTACCAAAACATCACAACATATTATAGGCTTAAGTGATTGATTCACGGATAAACAAAGAAGAAGGTTTGGGTTCAGAGGTTTCCATATAAATATTCATTAACAAAGCAAGATCCAACACATGCAGCAACACAAAGCAAGTCAAGATTTAATAGCCTCTATTCTCATCAGATTCTTAAAATGATAGCATCTGTTCTCAACAGTAAAAAAAAAATTTAAATTTATAGCATCTGTTCAAATCAGTTTTTAAGAAAAACAAATTTTCAAAACAACAATCTGAAATCAAACATTTGGAAGCACCTGTTCTCATCAGGTTATTCATAGCATTTGTTTCTATCAGTTTAAATTAAAATTTAAATAGTGTCTGTTCTTACCAATTTAAAACAAATATCAAATAGCATTTATTCTTATTAGTTTAAAATCAAAAATTGAGTAGAATCTGATCTTAACAGTTCAAAAACACAACATCAGAGCAAGTGATAACGAATAGCAACCAACAATCCAACATGCAGTGAGTTATCTGTTCTTATTAGTTTAAAATTCAAATTTAACCGAGCAACTGAAAGCTAATAATCACCAAATCATAGCATGCAACCAACATTCAATCCAAACAAATTTAAACACCTGAATTAAAAATTAATCGTGAGCAGAAAACTCACCATAACAAAGTCGAAATAGCCCCAAATTTGATTACAAGCCCTAGTTTTTGAATCGCGAGAAGTAAAGCCCCAAATTTTCCAAAGCAGAACGAGTCGAGAAGAACGAAGCCGCCATATTTTTTTTCTCGTGCTTCTTTTTTTTTTTTTTTTGTTTTAGGGTTAAAAAAAATGGGAACGGGTAAAGTGAAATGGAAGGGGATCGGGTTAAAGATAAAGGCAGTAGTATTCAAACGTGGGCCGGTATAAATTTCAAAGCCCAAACCATAAACAAGTTTTCCTCTTATTTTTTTTTTCTATTTATCTAAATCCAATTTGTTTTGTCTAATTATTTTCATTACTTTGTTTTGTAAATTTTTGTTTAAGTTATGTTGTTAAATTTTTTTACTAAGTGTATTTGTTTATTTTATTTTGTATTGATTTTTTTTTTATTTAAGCTAAAGAAAAGAATGTTATTAAAATTTTAACCATCAATTTATTAATTTACATAAATAAAAATTCTTGAATCCAAATTATTTTCTTAAGTCATTAGTTTGAATTTCAATTACAAATTAAATATTCAATTTCAACTCCAAAGTCAAGTTTAAATTTTTCTTCAGCTTTGTATAGATTAAATTTTAAATATTTAATCACCAATTTCATTGTTATATCGGAAATTCAGTTTAAATTATCATTCAAATATTCAAAATTAATTAAATATTCACAATTTAAATTGTTCAAAATTTAGGATCGTTACAATCTCCCCTCCTTAAAAGAATTTCGTCCCGAAATTACAAGTAAGGAAAAATGATTGTTAAAATTTCACTAATATTTATATTTTACTCAATTTTATCAAGTTCAACACTTATTAAAGATGAATGAATATAGGATTCATTCTATTTGTTTTATCTCGCTAGCTTTGCTAATTAACTCTTTTGTCTATTATTTTCTACAATCAAGACACAAAAATCTTTACTAAAATTTTCAACTTACAACCCAAAATTTTAAATTTGAAACACTTTATATTAGAGATTTACATATTATAACTTTTCCAAAGCTGTGGACTTTCAAAACCCTTCAAAAATCCTCTTCCTTAATTCATTAGGTTGGAATTATGCGAATTCTAATTCTAGATAATTGATTTTCTATTAAAGTTCGAAAATACTTGCTAACTCGAAATTTAACAAGTCTACTGTCGTTCTTAAAGACATTAGGCATACGCTGGCCAGGCGCAAGTCTAACAATCCCCAAGTACTAAATATACTTGCTTCAATTCCCAGTGAAAATACTTTTAAAAATTCTTTTAAAAATGGATATGGAAAGCACATTCCCCCATGGATCACAGTTTACTCGGCGGTTCCGCTACTATCCCAGTAGAGTCGCTTGTAACTGTGGATATCTCATCCCTTGAATTTCGCCATGGTTGTTGCCAAAGATCGCGGTTCACACGGCGGTTACGCTACTATCCCAGTAGAATCGCTTGTAACCATAGGCATCTCGCCCCTCGAATTACGCTAGCACACTATACCAGTCCAAAAGGACATTCCAACTAATGGAAATACAAAAGGTCATCCAACTAATGGAAATATAAATGGTCATCCAACTAATGGAAATATAAATGGTCATCCAACTAATGGAAATACTACGTAGCTACGATTTTTAAATGGATACTCATCTCGAGTTCCATCACCATCACACAGTCACACAGTATAAATGGAAGGTACCTTTCCATATCCTCAATTTTGGAAAACATAATATTATACATACATATATAATATTTCACTTCACACTTAGTACAACCCATGTACTTAAATAAGTTTTCCACAACAATTACTTTTCCAAACTAATTGGTTTTCGAATTTATCGTATTCACACATATACGTTATGAAAACCACAACATTTCATACCCATAACAAATAGAGGATTCACAATTTTCCATTTCATTATCCATTTAAAATTTTCCTCTAAGTCGATTTGGAATTTTAAGGTTATATCAAACCTAATACACATTCACAATCCAATTTATTATCGACTTCACACACTCGATTTGGATTTCACGCTACATCGTCAATTCTCAACACATAATTGATGTCTATCGATATATAACCTCTGAGCTCGTACGTCTCAGAGAAGGGTGTTAAGCTAAGAGAATAAATTCCCCGCCACCAACAGATATATATTTAATAGAAATCAACTGATATGTCGTCAATTCACGACGTTAGACATACAATCCAAATCATCCATTTAAAATTCAAAGTTCAACTTACTTTGTTTTGGGTGACAAAGTTAAACTCAATTTAGCTCAAATTTCAATCATTTGAAAATTTTCAAATTAAACTAATTGTTCAAATTTCCCAAAAATAATATCTTTACAAGATATATAATTTCACACTTAACCATTTGAAAACAAATTTCAAACCATTTCTTCACCTTTTAATCTTTGAAAACAAATTTCAAAGCGATTTCCTTAAACGGAAACATTTCCAAATTATCTATGAATATACGATTTTCAAATCGATTTCACCTATTCATTTTCAATTTATCTTTAAAAGATAAAATTTCAAACCATTCATTTCATATAGGAAAACATACCCATACTTATTCAATAATAAGTAATTTACAAATCCACTTATTTTCAACACTTTGAAAATATTCAATATACTTCAAACCAAAATCAAGTATATATTCATTCTTAAAAAAACCATTCTTTTAAACACATTTTATTTGAGTCAAAACGAATGTTGCGTAAAACATCGTTACGACGACTCAAAACCACTAGTATAAGGATTCAAATTTAAAAATAGATATGTAAATCCCAATACTAAACAAAATCATTTCCCTTTTGAAATTATTTACTATAACAACAAATGTTATAATCTACCATTTCCATTTTTCCACTCGAAAACGTCTATTTCAACAACAAGTGTTGAAATCTATGCTTTCGATTCTTAACACATTTCAAAATGAATTATCTTCATTTACATAATGTTTCTTCCCAAAAACATTCCCATTTAAGTTTTCAACTTCAACTTAATTCATGGTTTGAATTCCACATACACTTCAAAAATATTGGTTTTAAACCGATTTCAAATTTCCAATATTAAGTTTTCCACTCAACTTAATTCCATGCTCGTTCAAATTCAAATGCATCATTGAATCTATTTAAATCTATTTCGAATTTTCATTAGATTCATATCTCTTTTGATATTTTATTCACCGTTCAAAAACCATAGATATAATTCCTTTAATAAGTTACAACAATTTACTTATCAAAATAAGTCGTTTGCGGATTTTACAAACATCTCTAGAAATTCCATTTCTATTTATAAAACTTCGTTTTATAATCTCCTTTCTTAATTTGATTCAATTCAATTTATATAACTTAGTTATATACCAAAAGTTCATATTATAAGTTAAATACTTATAATCCATTCATTTACTAAATCGTTCTTCACCACATTTGAAATCAATTTTCAAAAGAATTCAAAATTAAATTTCCAAGTTATAGTTCAATAATCCACTTGATTATAATCAAATTGACATATCATTTTATTTTCCAATTACTACTTTGGAGATATTCAAAATATTTGATTTAAGCCAATTTAAACCAATTCATTAATCCACTTGACTTACATTTCATTTTCCATAACTCTCAAAGATTCGATAATGAGTTTCCGAACGATCGAAACTCAAGTCTAACGAGACCTCACCGAATAGAAACTACCGCAATCCTAACTTTAGAGAGGGGAATTTCCAAAAATAATTTTAAATTTCAAAATACCTTTTATTTTGAAGAAAACAATTTTAAACTTCGTTAGATTTGAAAACACTTCCTTTAAAGTGATTCTAGTAACTATTCATATTAAATGCCATAAACTAAGCTTTGTGTAAACCAAAGCTCTGATACCACTTTGTAACGACCCGCCGCCTTGACCGCCTCTAGTCGGTAATTAAACCAACTAGAAACGTTCAAAATGACGGATTGTTATTTAGTTTATAACATTTAAACAGAATCAGCTACAGAATCACAGAATAGTAATCATATTTTATAAACAAACTTTTCTTTTATATACAAATATCAGAGTTTACAATACATTACATTTTATACAGCGGAAACAATTTATAAATTTAAGTACAAGAGAAAAAAAATTTTAGCTAAAACTTTAGTGGTGCTGAAATCCCCCTCTCTCTAACTTCGCTGCGAGCAAATCTTTAAGCTGCAAAAATACTCGGTCTGACCCGAGCGTTATTGCAAAACACAAAAACACTCGAGTCAGGATTAATCTTTATTCAAGTAAATAAATTTGAAATGAACTGAAATAAATGGTTACAGAGATGGTGAAACAAATGAATCGGTCTAATCTATTATGGACTTTACATTAACAATTTCAATTTTTTAAATTCTGTCAAACGTGTGTGGCTGTAGTACACACGTATGTTTACACACATGTGCACTGCCTTGCCGACACGTATGCAAGTGCAATCACAAAGACCACAAAGATACAATAACAAGCCAGAACAGAAACAACACAGCAGGTCAAAGGCAGAGAGCACAAGTACAGGCCGCAATGCACAACAATTTCAGCAGCCCCAAATACAACTACAAGCACAAGGCATATCAACAACCATAGAATCAACATGTATGCACAACAACCCAGCTACACAAGTAGTGCAGACCACAAGGCTGAGGTAATAGAACCCAAATACAACCCAAGTGCTCAGTGCAGACTACACAATCAGTGCCACAACTCAATGCCAACAATATGGACTGGACAGTGCCAATTTGAACAAGTATACATGTATCAGAGGGAACTGGGAACTGTGTGCACAGGGAAAACACTACACAGTTCAAATGGAATGCAAACATGTATCAGAGGATATGTACAGTAATAGGCAGTGACCAACACAAGTGACGGTGTCAATTTGAACGAGTATACATGTATCTGAGGAAACTGGCTACAAAATTTTAAGTAAGACCAACAACAAGTTGGACTGCAACAGTCAATATGCAGACCATACCAGCAAAGAACCATAAATACAAGTAGAGAGCAAGCTACAAAATACATATGCAACATCACTACAGACTGCAACATGCACAGAGAAGTGAATGGACATGCAAACTGCCACAAACCAAAGTGCATGAACACAGGGAAGACTTAAATGAAGACTGAATACATCAGGCATGCAAAATGGAATGGATATGAAGACTGAACATATCAAAGTTTTGGAAATACAAGGTGTTCAAAATGAACACAGTAAGCTTCAGTTACAAAACTTAAGTGAAACAAGTAATACAACAGTAGCAAGTACAACATGACAGTATAAAAGTATCACAAGTTCAAGTGCAGATGGAACAAACAAGTTTCATTTGAAACCTAAGTTTTAAACAGAGGCTAGATTAAGTGGTTTTGAGTTTAAATCAAAACTTTAGAGAAACTGAAGTTATAGACATAGAGTATTCTGGAAATAACAACACAAAAGAACCTGGAAAAGCATACAGTGATTTCCAAAGCAAAGAAAAAAATATACAAATCAAACAGAGCTTCAGTTTTCAACTCAGTTCAAAGCAAAATGTTAATCTGGAAATCAATTCAAGTAGTAATGCACTCTCAGGAAAACAGTTTTCAAAAGAAGAAAATGGAGTGCAAGGCAAAAATGAATTTTGTTTCAAACAGCAGTTCATCCTGGAGACAAAATCCAGTAAGAATTCTTTTCAAATCATTAGTTATAAACAGAAGATTTAATCAGAGGATTTCCTACATTTGTTTTGCTTGAATAAGATTTTTTTTTTTTTTAACTTAAATTAATGTTTAAACAAGCATATCATGTTCAAACCTTAAATCCTAACAAGGAACTGATCAGAAGATTTGAATTCTTCTTCTATTCTTACTCTCTGTAATTTAAAACAGAGAAGAGCAATCCAAGTAAATACAGGCACAAGTCATTTAATTCATACACACAGATCATATACTTATATATACTCATGCAAGCATCAATTATATCAGAAATTTGTCAAGCAAAATATAACTAACCACTTAAGTTATAATTAAAATGTTCATTCATCTAGCAGTTTAAAACAGAGAAGCTACTTGATGCTTACTAACATTTTAATAAATTGTTTTACACCATCACAACCTACTTCCATTTGAGCATCCCATGCTAAAGATAATCAGATAAATGGATTTACTTTTTCCCCTTTTTAACATATTATTCATATGTGCACATTTTCAAACAGAGAGACATTTTGATATTTCATTCACATGCAAACAAATTTTAAACAAGTATACTTAGTTCAATCACATGCAAAAATGGGAATGCAGACAGGAACAACATGGATGAAGTACTAACAGTACATACAAAATGGAGATGAAGACTTGAACACCCAGGAAAACAATGACCAGACCAAAGTGCAACAGCATGGATACAACTTGACATGGAAACTGAAACATATCAGATAATGCAAATTGAAACAGAAGTTTCGAGTCAAATATGAAGACCACAAGTGAAGTGAATCAACTGCAATGCAACACATACCAGGATGCAAACAATAATGACATGAAGAGTAGAACAATCAGGAGAGCAGAGACCAGACCCAAGTGCAACAGACATGCAAAGTGGAATGGATGCAACTTGACATGCAAACAGCCACAAACCCAAATACATGAACACAGGGAAGACTAAAATGAAGACTGGACAATATCAAATTGTGGGAATGCAAAATGTTCAAAAGAACATTGTAAGCTATATGATGAACTAGTGCAGATCCATGGGCTATCCGTAAAGCTCAACAAGACTAAGAAATAACTCAGTAAACATGCAAGTTTAAATTCAAAATGCAATTGTTTGCAAACAGTTTCAAACAAGATATTTTAGTAGCATCTGTACTTATCAATTTAAATACAAGATAAACATAGCATCTATTCTTATCAATTTTTAAAACAAACACCAATAGCACATGTTCCTATCAATTTTAAAACAAACACAAATAGCCAGGTAGCATTTGTTCTAATCAATTTAAAAATTAAGACTGGGCAGCATCTGTTCTTACAAATTTAAATTTTAAAAGAAATCAAAAAAAACATTTGCTCCTAACAGTTCAAAAACTAAATCAAATGGGTAGAATCTGTTCTTATAGTTTAAAATAATTACTAGCATCTGTTTCTACCAATTTAAAATCCAAGTAAATCGAGCAAATAACAGCAACTAGCACAAAAATTCAACATGCAGTCACAAATCTGAGCATATCAGTTTTAAAAATTAAATTAGCCGAGCCAAAGATAATCAAATCGCCCCAAAAACATAGCATGCAACCAAGGAATTCACTTCAAACAAATTCAAAAACTTGCATGAAGATTATCGTGAGCTTAGAAAACTCACATGCATTTCAAAACAGAGGGACAGTCAACATAAACAAGCATGCAAACACATTATCACTTAACAAAAACAATTTCAGGTACCAAAACATCACAACATATTATAGGCTTAAGTGATTGATTCACGGATAAACAAAGAAGAAGGTTTGGGTTCAGAGGTTTCCATATAAATATTCATTAACAAAGCAAGATCCAACACATGCAGCAACACAAAGCAAGTCAAGATTTAATAGCCTCTATTCTCATCAGATTCTTAAAATGATAGCATCTGTTCTCAACAGTAAAAAAAAAATTTAAATTTATAGCATCTGTTCAAATCAGTTTTTAAGAAAAACAAATTTTCAAAACAACAATCTGAAATCAAACATTTGGAAGCACCTGTTCTCATCAGGTTATTCATAGCATTTGTTTTTATCAGTTTAAATTAAAATTTAAATAGTGTCTGTTCTTACCAATTTAAAACAAATATCAAATAGCATTTATTCTTATTAGTTTAAAATCAAAAATTGAGTAGAATCTGATCTTAACAGTTCAAAAACACAACATCAGAGCAAGTGATAACGAATAGCAACCAACAATCCAACATGCAGTGAGTTATCTGTTCTTATTAGTTTAAAATTCAAATTTAACCGAGCAACTGAAAGCTAATAATCACCAAATCATAGCATGCAACCAACATTCAATCCAAACAAATTTAAACACCTGAATTAAAAATTAATCGTGAGCAGAAAACTCACCATAACAAAGTCGAAATAGCCCCAAATTTGATTACAAGCCCTAGTTTTTGAATCGCGAGAAGTAAAGCCCCAAATTTTCCAAAGCAGAACGAGTCGAGAAGAACGAAGCCGCCATATTTTTTTTCTCGTGCTTCTTTTTTTTTTTTTTTTTGTTTTAGGGTTAAAAAAAATGGGAACGGGTAAAGTGAAATGGAAGGGGATCGGGTTAAAGATAAAGGCAGTAGTATTCAAACGTGGGCCGGTATAAATTTCAAAGCCCAAACCATAAACAAGTTTTCCTCTTATTTTTTTTTTCTATTTATCTAAATCCAATTTGTTTTGTCTAATTATTTTCATTACTTTGTTTTGTAAATTTTTGTTTAAGTTATGTTGTTAAATTTTTTTACTAAGTGTATTTGTTTATTTTATTTTGTATTGATTTTTTTTTTATTTAAGCTAAAGAAAAGAATGTTATTAAAATTTTAACCATCAATTTATTAATTTACATAAATAAAAATTCTTGAATCCAAATTATTTTCTTAAGTCATTAGTTTGAATTTCAATTACAAATTAAATATTCAATTTCAACTCCAAAGTCAAGTTTAAATTTTTCTTCAGCTTTGTATAGATTAAATTTTAAATATTTAATCACCAATTTCATTGTTATATCGGAAATTCAGTTTAAATTATCATTCAAATATTCAAAATTAATTAAATATTCACAATTTAAATTGTTCAAAATTTAGGATCGTTACATGAATGGTAATCTGTTACGTTAATTTCAACAATTAAAGTTCACGATGTTATTCTTAATGTGGCTCACTATACTCCAATTGCATTTGTCTTTCTCTTAAAGACACATTTATGACCAATGGATCATATTTCTTCGAGTACAACTATCAAATCATATTTTGGTATTGTACTTGGAATCTATTTCGAGTTTTTTCATCGTACCATATCATAAAGTCAATACTTTTAATGGTTTAGCTAAATAACTGAGGTTTGTTTATTCTTGACATTGATAAGAAACTCATAGTTTCTTCTTCAATGTGCACGAATAATCATTAGACACTCTAATGTTATGTGTCTATTTATGTTCGGTTAATTTCATTTCATCTCTTATGATCAGTTTTATCCTTGGATCATATCAAAATCCAATTTACTATCGATAATTTCTTAAAGAAATTAATTTGCTATTAAAGTTGGTATTTGTTGAAAAAACAATTGTTTCTTATTGCAATGAAATGTGCATTCATAAACATTTTATAAAGCCATACCTAAAACTGATTTGGTATTGGTTCATGATATTTGTGCTTATAACATAAATCAGTCATCCAATGACCTTCCTTCGACTCATACAATCCGCCAACTCCTTGGTCTAAGACATGATGGGGTTTCTCGTAAATCAAATCTTGTATAACTTTGTAAACAATTCTTCAAATGAGCTAATCTTAACCTTCTATATTACTCTTAAGTACACACCTTATAAAAAAAATTAACTCAACTTCACTCATCATTTAAGCGTCCTTTGTCCAACAAAGTTCGATTACTCTTTAGACCGAATCTTAATTTATTTTAGGTATGTTTGGAACTCTTTCCAGTATGCTCACCCTTTTTGTCAATTCAAATCATTTCTTTTGCGTATTATTTCATTTACTTCTAATTTATATTCTATGAATGTATCATTGACATGCCTCATATGTATCAAATACCAATATTCATGTTTGTGAAAATTCATTAATGAATACAGTAAAGTACGTGAAACCATTTTGCTATTATAAGACTCGTGATTACATACATCTATATGTATCAATCCGAACTGTTCATTAACTTTTATGGAGCTTCCATTGAATATGTGCTTTGCCCTTAATTATATAAGGTATAATTCACTAGTGCCATATGATTCATATTCTTATGATTGAAAAATTATTTCTTAGAACTATGGATGTCTATAATTCTAAAATAATTGTAAATGATTTTAGGTACTTCAGTATTTTCCAATGCATCACTTTTGTTATGAAAATAAATTACGCATCATAGTTTTATTTCATAATGAATATTCATATCATTCTCACCGAAATAAAATTATCTCTATTCTTCAGTCGTCACCAAAGAACGTATATTATTTCATAAATAATGTTCGGTGTGCTTTACGAAAACAATTTTCATAACTTGATGTAATCAACAAGTACTATATGGAATGCTCCTACTATTTCCACCATTACTATAAAAGTGTACTGAATATGGAGGTCCGTCATCCACTTGATATAAACTATTTATTTCATATACTGCAACTAGTTTATAGTGGGGAGTCCCTTGATCAGTTATCTTGAACTCAAAGAAATAAATCGCGTAGAAAACGATTTTCTATATGAAAATACATTTCGGAATAGAAATCATATCTCTTATTCCAGTGTTAAGTATTATATATTATTTTGCAATTTTCGTTGTCAATTTTTCTTATGAAGCAGAAGTGACAATTCACTCTCTTCATCCCAGCTGCATCTTAAATCCCGTCTACTCTTGTACATTTGTTTTCCTTTTTAAATCTTTGAACCATTCAAAATAAAAACCTTGCTACAATATCATGATGAACTCTTTATAAAATTTATTCGATGACTCTAAACGTTTAAGGACATCAATTATGTTGTACTTTTCATAAATTGGTCAAAACTGACATTTGAGCGATCGTGTTCTCGAATTCCTTTTGTAATTTTGTCCTAGTGTTACGTTTAACATAATATGAATTTCATTGTAACCAATGAAATTGATTAGTCGATCTTATGGTACGGTTTATTTGCTTATTTCAAATAAATTGATTTCATTGAAGTATCATACATTACGAACTATGATCATTCACCATACAACACTTATATATGATAGTATATGGATCGAATATCCATAGTATTATATTATTTTAGAGTTCGAAACTCATAGCATGCAATACAAATCTCGGCCAAATAAATACATAAGCGACCAAATCACGAACATATTTACTAGTTGTAAAATGGGGAGCTTGCATGGGTATTAAAACATCAACATGCCAAAAGTATTTATTTGTAAGATATGCTACATTTATGTAAATCTTCGGTTCAGTTCATTTGTATATTTTAATTGATAAACTTTTATCAATCGTATAAAATACACAAATTTATTAATGTAGATTATTATAAAATTATATAGCAAATGTTATTACAAGATTAGAAAGGTTAAATATTACCATTTCATTTTTCTAGTAAGGCTCCCATTGGATTTTTATGTTGCTCAAAACCTTAAGAGAAAACATAGAAATCGTTCAATTTCTCTTATGGGTGTGAGGAATTGTATGCCTTGAAATTTCAAACTTGAGGAAAGCTCAACAATCATAGGCCTGCATATGATTGATAACTCCTTATCGGTTATATCATATACAACTCCTAACCCATGATTCTTTTTCTTAGTCGCATCTTTACCTTGAGGAAAGCTTAAAGAGAGATTATTCGCTCATACCCACCATATCGTGATGGAATAAGTATGTTGCACATAACTAGAGGGAAGCTTTATAAATATGTGTATCTTACATCGTCTATTTAATATATTAATAGTACTACACATAACATCACTTGCTTGAGGAAAGCTCAATGACTAAGAAGTATGCAAGTAATTTATTAATATATAAATGGTAAAGGAAAATTTTATATCAAAGACTAAAAATATTTAATATATTATGTTGACTTGAATAATGAAATACCCTCGTGATTCAAGTGTTGGACACATCAGGAATCACGGTATATGTACATTTACGCATGTATATATTCCTTAAGTCCATTTAGGGTTTCTATAAAGTTTCACATTTAGTTTATACATTCATATTATATAAGTTTCATTCTTATATAACAATTATATTTGAATTAGCTCATATAATAATCTTATGTACAACATTATATTAATCAAATCATATTTATTTGACTAAATTTTTAATTAATTTTATATCATTACGATATAACATTTATATTAAATATATATATATATATATATATGTATGTACACTATAACCATTATAGCATAACACATGTATCTTATATATTTGTGTATTTTTATTTAATTAATTAACCTTTAATGTATTTATTTATTTAATTAACCTTTAATTAATTAATTTAATCAAACAATTTTAATTAAATTGTATTAATTTCAAAAATATATTTTATATACATACATGTATACTTATGTTATCTTAAACTCTCTAAAATAACAAAACATATATCAATATATATATATATATATATATATATATATATATATATTACATGTATACAAGTATTGATTAATTAACTTATTTATTTTATTTATTTTATTAATTTATTAATAAATTTAAAATTTAAAATTAATATTTAAATGTTTTCAAGCATTTTGAAAGTTTTATTATCTTTTCCGACATTTTGAAATTTTTTATTACATTATAAGCTTTTATAATAAACATATTTGACTTTAAATTTAACATATAAATTCAAAACTCTATCTTAATTTTTAAAAAAAATTTGAAAATTAGCACAAGGCCCAACTCAAATTCGGCCTTTTTCTAATAAAGGCAACCTTTAGGCTTACTTCACTTGTCGGGTCAGGTCGGTAGCTAGAGAGGGCAGGCTACTTGATTACCCAAACCAAAGCCTAGACATTATTTTCCATACCAACTGGGAAAGCTTAATCAATTAGCCCTAATATGGCTAATTTAAACCGCATATGCTATTGGGCTCCGATAATATTGTAAGAACTAGGCCCACCCGTAGTGGTGTTAAAGGGTAAATTTCAAAAAAAATCCTCATTGGATCTATTGGACCTTTGATGTCTAAAGACATTTTATATCCAATCTAAAAGGCGTTTTAAATAAAATACTTTATCTTTTTATTAGTTTGAAATTTTGAATTTGTTATAAATTTAAATGAATGAGTGTATCAAATGCATTTATGTATGTAGCAATTACTTATTAAAATTAATTTGAAAAGGAAACCTTTTGTTTCCTTCTCTGTGTAAACAATTAAGGTAATAAATATCATTAATTGGGGAGAAATTTTTTCCTTTTCTCTCTCTCTCTCTAATTAGATTGATGATTTTTTAAATGACATTGACAATCAACTTAAACAAGGCAAGAAATGTGAGTATATCCAAATATACTCCAATGTGTATTATACAAATGCAACATATGAGAAGTGTGCATAGATGATGTTTCCTTTTTATATGCCTTTTTTGTCCATAGTATTATTTATAATACATACACACATATACATACATACATATGTAATAGAACTTATATATACATATATATACACAAAAATATAAATGTGTTAAAATTAAGTTTCGCTGTTTTATAAGTTTGAAACTAAAAACAACAATGAATCTAGTTTCAAAGTTAGGAAGGATTTAAGGTTAAAATTATGATTTTACATAAAAGTCCATTTTATAAATCTTAAGTTAAATAAATATACGCACGTGCGCACACACATATATGCAAATCATTGTTAATAATGTTTAAAATTAAAACAACATTTGTATGATAAAATTTATAATATAGTATATACTTTAAAATAAAGTTACAAATTGAAATCTGATTAATCTAGAAGGAAATCCAAGGGTTTGTGATATTTTGCACCAAAGTCCAGTTATGTTTATAAAGCCTTTTCTGGAACTTTCAAACAAAAGTATGTAATAGCCAAAAGATTGTATTTAAAATAACACAAAACTTATATATACAAATGATAATAAACTACATATATTTTATATTTAAATTAGTAATTGAATTATATTACTAATTAAAATTAGGTTTCAATTAAAAAAAATTTAAACAATAAATTTAAAACAATAACAAAAATAGATACGATAAATCAGGTGTGTGCACGTGCATACACACACATATATGTTGCAATGGTTTCAGATCCAAACTATATAGAAAATATGAACAATTAAATGTGAAATCATATGATGTATATCGAATGATGATAAGATGAATAGGTAAGCAATCATAGTATATCTTAAAAAATGAATCTAAATCAAAATAACATTGTGAACATATATAAGTAATTAAGATGCAGCAAAAGGGGATCTAATCTATGTAAGCAAATAAACAAATACTCAAATGAGATGAAATATATGATGGATCCAAATCATACGATTAAAGTGAATGATGAATAAATGAATTTAAAATTATTACCTTCAGATATTACCAAGTGAATGCACCTTGAATGAATAAATCTCGTTGGAACTCCAGTATACATGCCCAATCCCTGTAAGAGATGAAAGAACCACTTGTGTTTTATTTTATTTGATGTTATTTTCATTGATTTGGGGTTTATTTTTGGTTTGGATATTACTTACCTCAATTTTTGACCATGGCATGAAGGATAGAAAGAACAATAATCTGGAAAGATTATGACTTAATGAAAGAAGGAAATAATTTTGTTTTTAATGGAATAATTAAAACCTTTCCAATTTCTTTCTTAGAAGCTTCCATCTTTATTTCATATTAATTCTTAATAAAATCTAAACCCACCCTACATGTATGGCTGGCCGTTATTTTTACCATCTGGTGGTAAAATATTTCTAAAACACATTGATTAATTATCTTTTATTTAAAACTTTTTAAAGTTACACCAATATCGTATATCGATGTATACAAATGTTATTTTTTTAAATGCACACAAATAAGTACAAACAACTCCCAACCATCAAATAAATTAAGTAATAATTAATATTTATCAAATATTAATTAATTTACAACATTTTATAAATTAATCAAATCATGTGGTTTTTTAAAGAATTCATTATTATGGTTGTGCGACTTAAAGGTGTAAATTCAGTCAATGATTAATATAAGACAATTCAAATATTAATGTTCACATGTCACTTTAGTTAGTGATGTGATAATTTGATTAAACACATTGCTTACACGTCCTTTGGTAAAATCCAGTTCTACTTATTATAAGTGGTACCTAATAGTATGATTTTTTACACCAATTCTTTTCACAAAAAAGTACCACTTTGGACTTATGGAATTTGGTAATGGTCAAAACTTCAATATTTCCCATATTCAACTTTATTGTCCAAACCCAAATTTTTTGGTTCAATAATAACATATATTATTAACCGAACTACTTCTAACTAGAGATTTTAACATCGAGTTGACTTCAGTTGACCACGCTACTAACCTCGTATAATTACGGAGACATATCCTCTTTTGAATAGGGTTTCACTTTCAATACCTTTACTTGACCCAACTATAGTCATTCGATAAACGTCATACCACGATTCAACTATAATCAAGTGGAGCTTTCATACTGAAGATCAACAATATCCTCATTCAAGAGAATTATGAAAATTAGTCACTTTAATATTTTCTGTTTGACCTTAGTTATATTAGCCAACAGCAAATTATTGAGTGAGTCATTCAATAGTTACCTAATAACTATCGGTACCCCTGGTAATCCCAACGGCCACGAGTAATATACTATCCAACATTTGAAGAGCGTTACATACTTTAGTCTTAACTAATGCATCGACGTCCAGTCTTGATACAACTTGACTAGGAATATCTAAAATGATGTGCTTATCATATTATCATATAATACTCATGGTTACAACTATTTGTAACTACTATCACAAACACAAATTAATGAGCATTCTGACATATTTATATTTACATTAAATAATTATTTATTTATAACATTTTATCACAAGTATATAACATAAAGGGAACGCCTTTTATTACAAAAATAATTGGTTATCAAGTTAGATTTATGTAACAAATTACATAATTACCCCTAGGGCATGCCCTTAAATCTATCAAAATTTTCCCTTCTCTTTTTGGTGGGCATTAAAGAAAGATATGCACTTATCAAGGCCTTTAAGATGAATTTACTCAGTGTTGTGTCCTTCCTGTTCAAGCTCTGCATCTTCATCCTCGTCTTTGGGGTAGTAACCTCTCTTAGTGTTGTAATCTACTTTAGGTTAGCTTCAATGTCCATTAAGTTTATAGTGGAGCCCACAAACTTGGCTAATGCAACTCTAAAAGAATACTTCAGTGGGTTAAGCTTCACCCCAAGCTTCCAGAGTACATCGAGCATCTCTGGGAAATAGCCCATATGATTTGCCAATTGCTATAACTTCAAAGCATGCCGACTATATTGACCTTCATTATCTGTCCAATCTAATCTTTAAACATTCAGTTCACCAATCACTAGTATATAGCTCCAGCATTCTTCAGACCGAATTGCATGACTTGGTAACAATACAATCCCAAATCCATGATAAAACTCATATGCTCTTGACTTGGGTGTACATTGCAATCTAATTGTAGCTGGAGTACACATCCATAAAAGATAGCAGTTCATGTTGGGCTATTCTATCAACACGTTGATTAAATTATGGCAAGGGGAAGTAGTCCTTTGGGCACGCTTTATTAATGTTAGAATGATCAATACATGTCCTCCATTTTCCATTTGCCTTTTTGACCAACTCATGATTTGACGCCCACTCCAGGTATAGTTCATCACGGATGAAGCCTTTTGCTTCAACTTTTTCACTTCTTCCTTCAACGTAGTGGATTGCTCCAGTTCCATACTACAAAACTTTAGCTTTATGGGAGGTTATTTTGGGTACAAATTCAATGCATGACTCACTATCTCTGGTGAAATTCCACACATATCGGAATGTGCCTATGCTAAAAGGTTTATATTTTCCCAGAGAAACTGTGCTAACTCTTTCCTTATCTTTAGGCTGAGCTGAGACCCAATTTGGAGAATATTTTTTAAATCCCCATCATCGATCGAAGCTTAGCTAGGGACGTCCTTGTATCCTCTAACTCTTTTCGTCGGTCCATCGATTTATTATACTTGGTGTTGGACCTAAGCTAGGGCTTAAGAAATAGTTGCTATGCATCAAAAGACTTGATAGAGGGAGGCTTCTCTATAACTCTCCCCGTTTGATGTCGCTTCATCTCTCTAAGCTTAGCACTCTCGGCTTATGCTCAAGTCTCCTTGAATTGCACTATCCATCCCTAGTCGAAAACTCCATTATCAAACACCATGAAGCAAGCACTATTTGAAAACTAACGAGGTCTTATCGGCCTAAAAAATGTTGTAAGGCAATAAAACCATCCACAACCACAAATGTTTGCACCAACACAACCTTGCAATCACTTGCCCGAACTCAATTGGAAAATACATGCACCCCATCGTCACCTTAGCCTCTCTTGTAAATACTTTAGTGTATATAATTTACAAGGCTTGATATCCTTTTCATCGAGGTGTATCTTGTCAAAGGTCAATTTAAAAAGATGTTCATCGAGCTCCTACAATCAATAAGGACTCGATGCACTGTATATGGCCTAATTATAGCCATTATCACTATCGAGCCAAGCATCGACGCTTCAACCCCATCGAAGTCTCTATTTTGAAACACAATATCATTAGTCGTAGTTCTCTATTGCTTTGATGGAGTCTCATCCTCTATGGTGAAACACGTTTCTTGAGGCACATGCCTCAACAAGCTACCATTGCGCTCCATGTCATTCCAGCTTTTCTTCATTAGATGTAGGCCCCCAAAAAGAGTATTAATCATAATTCCTCTCGTGATCTATCTTGATAATTTGCTGTTGATCTAGCCTAATTCCCTTGGGTAAGCTAGTCCTGGGGTTTGTTATTCGTCTATGTGCTAGCTTGTAGGTTCCTCACGTACTACTATAGTTTCTTCTTACGAATTAAATTTACAATGACATCTCTCAAATGCCTGCACTTCTTCATATTATACCCATAAGACTTATAGAAGTGACAATATTTCCCCAAATGTCATTCTACCTCGATTTCCTCCCTCGAAGGCGGTTTCTTGTAGCACATAGTACCTTATGTAGCAAGGTAAATATTTGCAATTATATCATTCAAGGGAGAGTAATCTCCCAGTGTAGTGTACCTAATGCGCTTCTTGGCATCTTGATTCCTTCCACCAGCGCCATAGTGTTTTCCCTTACCATTACTACTATTATTTCTAACATTTACTGTAATGTTTCTTGCACTATCATCAATCTTCTTGATAGCAGCATTGCTCTGTATCATACCACTTAGTCCCTCTTCACCATCAATAGCCAAATTTTCCTCTTCCAGGCGCAAAAATTGGGATTCCTTTCAGTAAAACTATTCTATGGTAGATGGATTCTTTCTTTTGAGCTACCTATTAAAATCCATCCTCGGGTGAACCCCATTTGATTAACGCCATTAATGTAATTTCCTTTTTGGGTTTTCTTACTTCAATAACCACAACGTCGAACCTCTTTACAACATTCTTCAAAGTTTTTTCAAAATTCTGATGAACATTCAAAAATGACATCATGTCGACTTGGAATTGCACCATAAACTTCTTAGCCAACTGGTCAAATCATGATATGCACCTTGGTACAAGCCGAGTGAACTACATCATCGCAATTCCATCTAGAAATATAAGAAAATAACTACATCTAATAGTGCTTGTTGCACAAGCACTATCCATATGCCTTCCATACTTCAATAAATGTTATGTCAGGCTAGTCATCCCAACATAGGATGACGTAGTCAACATCACAAACTTCGTTGGACACACAGCTTGTAGGATTTTTTTGGTGAATAAGGTCCGACTCAGTGATGAAACCCACGCATCATTATTTTGATGTCCATTTTCATTCAGAAAGCTCTTAACTATGTCAGTGATACACCCCTTGTTGTTTTGGGCGGTTGTACAACAATCACCAGGAACAGTCCCGAATGGTTGGCTCTGTAAATGCTCTAGGTTCATTGCATGATTTCTAGGCTCCCCGTCTCTAAAGGAAACATTTGCCCCAACCCTCTCCGATGTCGAGTCGAAGCTAGCTCTGTTGTGTTAGTCTGAGCACCATTCGCTTGAACACGGGTAGCTCATCCATCTCCACCAGCTTCAAAATCATCTTGCAAATCATCTTTGGAGTCACACGAAGCCACCATGTTGGACCAAATGGTACTAAGTTGTTAGGAATGATCGGTATTATGGCTCATGGAACTCTAGTTCTAGAGTTGACAATTTCCCTCATTGATGCCCCTATATCCCTCCTCTTTATCTTCTATTTTTCATCTTTTTGATTTTGTTCTGATGAAGATGAACTTTCTTCCTTGGAGTATGAAGATTATGAATCCTTGTGGCTCTTACTATGTCTTTGAGGAAGTTGGGACATTATAATAAAATCTTCTTGATCCTCTTCAAGATGGCATTCTTCCTCTCTACCATTTTCTTATTCATTTTAGTCATTATATGATTCAACTCTGCTTTCATCATCGTCTCTGGTGCACATGGAGCCTCTACAAGAGTTAGTTGATTTGGTTCCTCTCCTTAGTGAAACCTTCATTTTCTCCTTTAAAATGGCTCTAGATGTAGCAGGCTTTTTTCATTTTTCTAGGGGACATTTCTTCTTAGATGCATTAGTAGATTCCTTCCAAATCCACGTAACTATGAATCTTCAACAAAGAAAATTCTAGATCTAGCTTTTGGGTCTCCTCAAACCAAAGTGAAAGCAAAAAATCTTAGCCTAAGATGAATTTTTCTCGATGAAAACACCAAATCTTTTCTTTAGAAATGGGACCAACACCAATTTGAAAGACAAACAAAAATTGGAGACATAAGAATCAAAAGAAAGAGAGACACACACATAATTTTTCGGTGATTCGGCCAAAATCAATAGCCTACATCCACTATCAACTTTGTTATCGGTTATTCTACTAGTTATGATAGGATTGCAATGTTAATCCAAACATTCGGGCATGAGTCAAGTAAAGTTTCTTTGCAAAAACCAGTAAAGAGCAAAATAATTTCCTCTAGTTGCATTAGGCTTCGTATTTATAGGCAAAATCAACCAACAAAATCATTGAGATTGATTTGAATACGTTCTCATCTCTAGATTCGAAGTTTTATCAAGAAGAATTGATCAAAATCAAGCCATCACAAACAAAAATGGATTTGTACATATCATTATGGATTGGTACTGATCAATTTACTTGTACTATCTTGTACCCCTTCTTTGAATCGATCTTTGTCTTTAATAAAACGATGATGGCGTACAGCAGGAACTAATAAGGTTCGGTACTATCCTTATAGATCGGTACTGACCTATTTATCAACTTTTGTCTTCCATCTTTTTTACTTTGTTCTTTAGCACGACTAAGTATTTTGGCTTCTTATAAGGATCATTGGCAATCCTTATGACCTTATCCATACTAGTCATTTTTCTTACATTATTCATTCTTGATACCTCTTGTGCTCATTGACCCTCTTCACGACCACTTAATAGTCCAGATTCATCAATGTATCACGTGGTTCAGATGCGGGATAATTGTCATCCATTCACAAGAGATTGTTAAGGGCGGCCAAGGAGGAGGCAAACAAGAAAGTGGGTCAACTTTATGCTTAGATGCCACTGATGTCAGATTCTTAAAAGATGAGTAGGAGCCCATTTGGTAGTGATCTCTTAATTTATCTATTACGGAAGAGGAGGAGAAAAAAGAGAGAGAAGGGAGGCCTCATTTCTATTATCATGCCTTCAGGTTAGACTTGGAAAATAGTTCTTTACGCTCTCATGCACGATGATCCACTAACCATATTTCATATTTTCACTACATACATCGATGCTGGAAGTCGACTTCTAGATAGGGCTCCACCATTTCTTAAGGGGGTAGGATTATTCTTTATAGTCCTTAAGCCACTACGCAACTGATACCATTCTATCGGGGTAAACCGTTATCAAACACTGCTCCTTGTTTTCATGTAGGTGAGATGACTATGTTAGATCCTACTGGAGTTGTATTCGTATCATCCTCTACTGAGTTGGTGTCATGGCCTCAGGTCACATTGAGCTTAATGAAGAAGAGGAGCATCTAGGGAAAACTACTGCCCCAGACGATGATGCAAACTTAGACATAGTGGACTAGAGGACTTTGATAGGGAGGATTCACTAAGGGAAAATGTGATAGTTAACTTCCTAGCTGACATAGTTGGAATCAAAAATAAGGCAGAAGAGGATCTTGGGATCATGAAGATGAAACAGGAAGAACTTGAGTCACTGACCATACCAAAGCAAAAAAGGATAAGAAAAGTGTGAGACCATCCTAAACTAATGCTCCTAGCAAAGATCACCCACCTTCATCCAAGTGAAGTTAGATGTATTAGTTATTATTTTTGTTGTGACGTGAACATATTGACATTGTAAGGACATAAGTCCAATTTTGATGACTTCAATTATTATAAGGGCGTAAGCCCAACACTCTGATGTTTGTGACTCCTTGGCTTAGTACTTATCTGTGATATGATTATGTTGGGCGTTGAAACATTCTATGATTGATATTTTTATTGTTTCACATTATAATTTATTTCTTGTACGAATGCTTATACAAATGCATACATGCCTTACAGAAATTTTGTAAATGAAATTGTTATACCTCATCCAGTTTCATTGCTTCAATGTATTTATCTATACCATGTTATTACTCAAGTGGAAATATGCCACTAGCTCTTCCCATGCCGTCTAGTGCATTTTTTCATAATCAATCACTAGCAAGTTTGGTCAAACAAGTATTTTTTGTAGTATCGCCCTTCAATATCTTATTGACTCCTTCGGCTTCTTTTTCAACAGATATCCCGAGTACTTATGCAGGTTTAATTACTGCCAGGCTTAGTGCGATGACTGAAATTGTGGGTCTAAGTGAATTATTTTGGTTTTTTCATCCTTTATTTTGAACCGAATAAATCCAGAGGCTAGTTGTTAATAGTGAAATATCAAGTCAACGATCATATCCTGACAAAGATTAAGCCTAGTTCAGTGTTGTCATCTAGGGCTTATGGGCTGATCGTTAGCAGTGAACTACCCAGCCGACGATCGTATTTTGACCATGGATATGTCTAGTTCACTATTGTTGGACATGGTTTCTAGGCAGGTTGTTAACATGTAACTAATCAGTTGATGGTCATATTCTGACAGTCAGTAAGTTTGGTTCACAGTTGTTAGCTGTAACATTCCTGAAATTTATCAAGTTTAATTTGGCAATTTAATTTATTTATTTTTGAGAATAAATTGTGAATTAGTTAGAGATTTCTAGAATAAATGAATATTTTTTGATTATAAATAGAAATTTGATTTTTAATGTAAGAATAAATATTTTATAAAATAAATAAATATTGAATTTCATAATAAAATGTATTAAAAATAAAATATAAATTAAAAGCTTGAGATTTATAAAAAGGCTAATGATAGTTTGTTTCTAAAACATTAAATATATGTGCGAGATGTAATAAGATTTCAAAAGATTATTTTTAAATATTTAATTCTCTTATATAAATAAATATTATTTTTGTTAGTATGAAATTTAAATTTTCAAACCCTTCTTTTCTTTTAAAAGTTGTACAAGAATAAAAAAAATTTGTATGAATGGAAATTGTAAAAAAAATATGTAAGTTTAAAATAATATTGGCATAAGGATTGAATACATATTGGAATTGAATTTAAATTTAAAATGAATGTTTTTTTTTTGTAAATGGAATTTAAAATTCATTGAGATATAATGTATATAATGTAAATATTGGCTAAGAAAAAAATTCTTTTAACATTGTATATGTATATACACACATACAAATGGATTAAGGGGTGTTCATTTATAAAATAAATATGATATAAAAGATTGTCTTTGAAAATTTTAAATGTAAACATTTACACAAGGAAGTGAAGAAGTAAACATACATATGTAAGTTGAATTTGTACAAGTGTTAGATCTCATGATTTATTTTGTTACAAATGGCATTCAATTTAATTGTTCAAATAAAATAAAAGAGATAAAAAATTTATGAAATCTTTTCAGTTTTCCATATGTAATTATACCATATCTCACCAAATCTCTGAAAAACAGTAAAATGCAAAGTTCAATAACATAGAGCTGTTCAAAAACCCAAAACCAAGAAACTACTGATCAGCTTTTAAACCAAAAAAGGGAGAAAAAAAAAAATCAAGCAACCTGGTTACAATTCGAAACCTTTAATCAAATTTTCACAAAACCTGAAATTAAATGCATTTGGATCAGACAACAATCTGATCTAGAGCAATGCAAATGAAATGGAAAAATCAGAGGCAAGTTTTAAAGCCTGGAAATTCAAATTCTTCAACCTGAAAGCAAAGCAAAAGAATAAAAGAGAGAGCAACCTGAAAGACAAAGGCAATTGATGAATCAATGATTCAACCTGAAGCAGTTGAAAAGAATCAGAGCTACAACCTGTTAGCTTCAGATTTTAAACATCAAACAAACAAAACCTAAAATCAGAAACAAAGGCAATTCCAGTTTGCAAAAGGAAATAAATTTCAAAGCTTGTTCTTTCTTCCCTCTATTCAAATCTTTCTGGGGGTCAACTGAAACAGCAAGAACAGGCAACTCAAACTCAACAATATCAAGCTCAGGCAGGTCGAACAAGTCAAGCAAGAATTCCAGATCAAAATAAATAAGAGAAGAAAAAAAGAATAAAAAGGGTCAAAGCAAACCTGGGAGAAAAACAAAGCTCTCTGGAAAATAAAATAAAAGGCAAGTAAAATTCCTTTGAAAAATTTGAATTAGAAGTTGTAATTAGTAACTAAAACAAGATTTAAACAATAATGTTCAATAAATTGCTTGCAGGAAAATCAAGTACAAGGCAAATTTGTTTCCTGTTCTCAAATGCAGGAAGTCCCTCTGTTATATAACAAGATTTCAAACTTGTAAGTAATTAAAACTGTTTGTATTCAATAAATTGAGTACAACAGAAAATTAAGCAAGTTCTTCTTACAACTTGCAGATTTAACTTCAAGATCTAAAAAAAAAAAAAAAAAAAAAATGGATTTCAACTATTGAACTTCAAGATCTAAAGAAGAAACAGAAAATTCCAAGTTCATCCTTTTCAATTCCAGGCTTTAGCTTCTCCTCTGTCTTCAACAACCAGGTGAGCAACTCCTCTTTTCAAAAAAAATTAAGTAGGTTGATTGCATGTTTAATCTGGGATAAGATGAAGTTGCAGTGAATATTTATATGTGTGCATGTTTATAAAGTACAAATGAATATTTAAGAAATTACCTGCACATAGATATGTCTGTAAAACAAGAAGAGGATTGTGCATGTGTGATCTTTAAACTTATGTTGATTTCTTGATTTTCCTTTAACTTGTTTGCTGAATTGAAATTAAATTTTTGAACAAATTTTGTTTGCTTTTGAATGGTGTAAGTTCAAATTGTATATAAACTAAATATGATATCTGGAATTCTGGAAAATCAAATTACACAAAACTAAATTGACTAGAGTGATAAATTTTAAACTATATGATGTAATATTCCAGGTTTATTAATAAAATCAGTAAGTAAATTTCAAGAATTTTAAAACTAAATTTTTAAATTTACAGTGAAAAGAGAAAAATACAGTTTCATGTTTACTGTATTTTATTTTTGATCAGGATCCTTTGATCCTTGCATTTGAATTAAGTAAAATTGTTTCTGGAAGTTCTTATCTATCTTAGATCATAAGTAAATCATTGAATTGATTTACAATTCAAAATTTAGTTTGTAATTTGGGAATTCCTGTCATGAACCCTAGTTTCACTGGGTTGCTTTGTTTGCTCGAGTATGGCTTCAAGGGTGCATCAAGTTCAATGATCCTGTGGGTAATGGTAGATGGTGTAATATTGGAGTTGTCGCCGGAGTATGGAGTGTAATGGTGGCTGGAGATGGAAGTGTTTAGTGATGACAGGTTGGCACTGCAGTAAGTTAATGTTTCAGGTTTTGGTTGTTTTTGGTTGCAGGGTTTTTTGACTCGGGTAGGTCTCGGGTAAATTGGGAAAAAACTCGGAGCAAGTGGGTTACTGACCCGAAGTAAAATAAGAGAGTTCTGTGTACATTGTTTCAGGTTTTAAAAACAGAAACTGTTCTGTTTTTTTTTGAATTTTGAAAGTAGAGTTTAAATTAAAATGGAAATTTGAACTTAGGATTAAACTTGAATCTAAAATGAATTCAAATTTGTTTGAATTCTTATTTTATAATTATTTAAATGCAGAAAATTCAAATTTTGTTTGAAATTAAAATAAAGAGAAAGGGGAAATAGGAAGCCTGTTTCATGTTTTATAAAATTTGAAAATAAGGTGCAAAAATACAAATGTGACTTAGAATTTTGAAAATTTAATTTTAGTTGAATTCAAATAGTTTGAATTTAAATTTCTTTGAAATACTTAAGGGAATTTTGTGTGTTTTGTTTCAGGACTAAGAAACAGAATTATTTTCCAGGTTTTTAAAAGAATAAAGTTGTAGTAATAATAGGGATCTAAACTTGAAATTTGAATTCAGTTGGAACCTGAATTTAGTATAGATTCAAATAATTCAAATATGAAATTTGAAAACATTTTAAATTCAAGAATGTAAAGGGTTTTAAATTTGACAGAAACTGTTTACTGTTTTCTTTAGAAAAAAAAAATGTAAACTAAATTTGGACTTAGGCTTTAATAAACTGAATTCAAATATGAATTCAAATATGTGAATTCTGTGCCTTTTGAAATGATTTAAAATTTCAGTAAATTTTAAAGTTTGGTTTCCAAATTAAACAGAAACTGATTTTCTGTTTTAAAATGTAAAAGTAAATTTAAATTGCAGGTGGAGATTTTAAACTGAGTTTTAGTTTGAAATTTGAATATGAATTCAAATTTTAATTGTCTGAAATTTGAAATCAATTATGTTTTTAAATTTAAATTTGATTTTTAACTCTCAAGTATAAAATGCATGGTTGTTTTTGCATTTGAAGTAAAAGGTTAAGTATTTAATTTAGGAAATCAAATGAATTCAAATCTGAAGTTTTAAAATCTGGATTTTAAATTTAAACTTCAGTTTTAAATAAGATTTAAATTTAAATTGCTTTCAAATGATTTTCATTTGAATTAAAGGTGTAAATTATAGAAAGAGTTTTAAAGAATTTAAAACTAAAATGAGAATGAAAGTTGTATTTCAATTTTGAAGTTTTAAAGTAATTTTTAAAATTGATTTGAATTTGATTTGAATTGAAATTTAAATCCTTTTCAACTTATTAATTAAGTATATGTTTCTTGTAAACATATAAGATTAAGTTGTATTGTTTAAAATCTTATTTTAAATAAATTTGGATCTTAAGTTTAAAAAGAGAATGTTAAATGGAATTTAATGTAAATTTAAAAACATTTTGTTTTTAAATGCATAATTTAAATAAGGAATGTTTATCTAAAGATAAAGAAAAGTATAATGATTTGTAATTCATTTAATTATTAAGGTAGTACAAATGGATAATTAATATAATTAATTAATTAAGAAATGGAAAATTAGTTAAAGTAATTAAGGGTTTTAATTTGATTAATTTAAGTTTAAGATTAATTTTTCTAGAATAATTAATCTGTAATTAAGAAATCATTAATTGAATGATATTAGATTTTAAATTAATAATTGAAGATTTATTAATTGAATAAATATGGATAGTTAATTAATAGGGAATAATAAATGAAAGTAATCATGTAGGTAATAAATTTAAAACCACCCAGTTTATTCATCTTAATTGTAGATGCTGATTGTTATTGAATGTTGTGTGATGGATCGATATATTTGATATGTGATGTGATGCTATGTGATACTTTGTGCTGATCTGCTATATTTGTGATAAATATACTGTTGTATAAATATGAAACCCTTTGACCCGTAAAACGACATTTGAATTTCGATGCGACAGGGAGTCGGATTCCAGCTGGTTATCCGAAACCCACATCGAATCATATTAGTGAATTTTTGTGATTGATAATTTACTTTATCTATGAATCTGTGAATATAGATAAGCGCTATGGGTTATACCGCTTATCTTTATGATTGAATCTGTGATGATGATGTTGTGCACTATTGTGTTGAACCCCTAGACCACACTTACACACACACAAATATGGATTGCACGTGGAAATGAGTTAAGTCACAGATTTTGAAATTATTTTAAAATTTGAATTTTTGAATCCAAAATAGTTTTGGAATTAGAATTGAAGCATTTGAAAAAATGAATTTCAAAAATAAAAGTTATTTGAATAACTTGATTGAGTTTTGAAATTTAAATAATTTGATTTAAATTTGAATTCAATATTTGAAGTTTAATTCTATAATTTGGGAACTAGGGTATTCAACTTATAAATGGGTTTATATGGGGTTTTAAACCATTTTTAAAAAGTGATGTTTTGAAATTTAAAATTAACCCAAGATTCCAACTTGTATAAATCGGACTTTTCTGAAACGAAAACTGTTGTTTTCAAATAATAGAAGCTTTCATATAAGAAATGGATTTCCAATGTATGTTAAAAGGAATTCAAGTTTTGAAATGAAAATGGTATTCCAAGTTATAAATAAACCTTTGGAACGGGTTTTTGAAAGCTATAAATTAAATCTTTAATTTAAAGATTTATTGAGTTAATCCAATTGGAATGGAAGTTGTTTTGAATCTATGAATAGATCTTTGTGAAACTAGGTGAAACTTTGTGAAATAAATCTTTTGGTTTAAAGATTTAAAATGGTAATTTGTTTAACCATTTGAAAGAAAAGTTTTGGATTTTATAAGTTGTGACTTAACTAAAATCCCATATCCATATGTTTTAAAATATGGCGCTCATTATTCGGTTTAGCCGGGAGAGGACCTAGTGTCATATAGCCCATTCCGAATAGTGATACGACGTTATGGATAGCAATTGAAGACCGGTGGTGAAGACCGGATATTTCCAAAAACAAAAGGATAACTCATCGATTGTCTCTGCACTGGCTGATCCCCGGTATAGAGATCTTCATATGTGATGGGAAGTCCGGACGTGATTAGGGATTATCCGGATTTGCAAGGGCTTCTTCGGAAGTGCCTTCGGTTCTGTTCGAACCCGGGACAGACTTGTATGGTTGTATGTCCGACATTACACTTTGAGATGTTAACTGATTTCTATCAAATACATTTCTGCTTGGTGGCGGAGAATTTATTCTCTTAGCTTAACACCCTTCTCTGAGACGTACGAGCTCAGAGGTTATGTAGTTGATATTTATCAGTGATATTCCCAATTTGGTAATGTGGCATGCTGAGTGATGCTGTGTGATGATCATTGGTTGATCATTTGTGATATGATCATTTGTTTGATCATTTATCTTTGTGATCATTGCTTTGGTCATCTGTTGACCCAAAGCATGGCTTTGTGCCAAAGCGTAGCTTTGTGGACGAGACTGCATCAGGACCTCACTCCCCGGAAATGGTCGAAACAGGAAAGATGCGGCAAGGTTATGAGGGTCGCTCCCTTTAGGGTATGTCATTCCCTTCTGGTAAAGGGTGGTATCAGGTATGGAGCCCTGGTATTTAACCTATGTGGTTGCTCCAATCTCATTTACTGTGTGGTTGTTGCTTTGAGGCGCCTCGGATAAAGGTCCCAAAGGACCGGGGGATGGCATATTCGTGTAGTAGTTACCTAGTTACAGAGGTAACCCGGCCTTGTGTTGGCAGAGATCTAACCGTAACGTTAGTTTCTCGGGACGTCCCGCCAGAGGCGATCCCATAGACAGTAGGAAGTTCCTTAGCCTGACCATTTGTTGGAAATCCAATCAAAACAATACGAGCCCTGTACGGTTTTAGTTGTAGAACCTGCCATTTAACATGGCAGCTATAGTAGGCATAGCATCATGGTACCTATGCTGGCTAGGATTTATATTATACTTTCGAAAGATTTTCCACTATGCACTAGTAATAATATCAAAGAATTTTTCTCGTAGTAAGCATGTTTGACTATCATAAGGAGAAATCTCCCCCATGTGTGCGTTTGCATTGTGTGTGTGCCGGGAGGCCTTATGGTAGTTTCATTTTCCAAAAGCATTGCGGATTTCAAATTTAAATTCTTTTGTTTGTTTTCAAAGACCAAATGTTTTTTGTTTGCTCATACCAGTCCCATGACTGACCTGGAGTTTATTGTTCCTTTCCTAAACTCTGGGTGCCCACTATTTTCCCACACGGGCAGTCTAGAGTTGGGGTTTTCAGATAATCAGTAGTAGGTGTAGATTCGATAGCTTTCAGCCTTAGGATTTGGCAATCGCATTTTGGATCGAGTTGCTTCTCTTCATCTTAATTTGGAGTTCGAGCTATTTCTGGATTGGTGCTTTGGAGATGGAGATTACTAATATTGGAGTTCTTTCTTGAAGACCACATTGGAGATTTTGTTCCGCTGCTATTCTTTGTATCTCTGATAATGTTGTTATCTATTGTACCATCCTGTTGTATCATTCATGTTGTATCAGTTATTGTATCAAATGCTGTATATGAAATATATTATTCATTTCTTCCGCTGTGTTATTTACTTAATGTGTTATAAGCTCCGGCGACTCGAATTTGAACGGTCGAATCTGCGGCATTCGAGTACAATGTAAAGTATGGATGTCGATTTTCGAACGCGAAAAATTCGAGCCGTTACATTTGGTATCAGAGCTGAAGGTTAAAACCTTAGCTCAGGAGTATAACACATTAAGTAACTCATTAGAGATAGGGTGAAGTAAACCCTAGAATGAGTATATCCTTAAGATATCCGTTCGAATGCCTCAGTGAATTCTCTTACTATTCACCGATAGTAAGTATGAGTGCGAGAAGAGGACGAGATAGGGGACAGGGGAGTACCACTATAAATGGTCAATACCCTGCAACAGTGGGAATATCTTTTCTCTATCAATCTCCTTTGATTCGATTTCGAATTCTTTTGATTGCTTCGTGACTGCTCCAGAAAGAAGTTTCGGTGTGATGATGGCCATACGTATTGTTGTAGGAAATTCTTACTTCGTATCTTCATCGGTTTCTTATCAGCTTTTCGATCTAAACTCTAATGAATTTGAAATTGAAAATATTAAATAAATTGGAAATTTTAAATTAGTAAATTGGTTAACTAATATGAAGATTTGATCCATCTATCTATTCTCTGAGATCCGATATATTCTACGAACGATTAGTTATCTCTTCGAACTAATCAATGCCCTCGTATATTCGTAGACCGGTGGACCCAAATATTTTGTGTAATATTATATGAGATTGTTCTCATATCTATTGTCGATATTCTGATTTGGTAAGCCGAATGCAGAATAAATATTTCGATCTAATTCGATCAATCATTTCTTGGTTTATCATCTATTCTTTCTCGTCTTCCTTGCAAATTTCGAGGACGAAATTTTTTAAGGGGGGGAATCTGTAACATTCCTGAAATTTATCAAGTTTAATTTGGCAATTTAATTTATTTATTTTTGAGAATAAATTGTGAATTAGTTAGAGATTTCTAGAATAAATGAATATTTTTTGATTATAAATAGAAATTTGATTTTTAATGTAAGAATAAATATTTTATAAAATAAATAAATATTGAATTTCATAATAAAATGTATTAAAAATAAAATATAAATTAAAAGCTTGAGATTTATAAAAAGGCTAATGATAGTTTGTTTCTAAAACATTAAATATATGTGCGAGATGTAATAAGATTTCAAAAGATTATTTTTAAATATTTAATTCTCTTATATAAATAAATATTATTTTTGTTAGTATGAAATTTAAATTTTCAAACCCTTCTTTTCTTTTAAAAGTTGTACAAGAATAAAAAAAATTTGTATGAATGGAAATTGTAAAAAAAATATGTAAGTTTAAAATAATATTGGCATAAGGATTGAATACATATTGGAATTGAATTTAAATTTAAAATGAATGTTTTTTTTTTGTAAATGGAATTTAAAATTCATTGAGATATAATGTATATAATGTAAATATTGGCTAAGAAAAAAATTCTTTTAACATTGTATATGTATATACACACATACAAATGGATTAAGGGGTGTTCATTTATAAAATAAATATGATATAAAAGATTGTCTTTGAAAATTTTAAATGTAAACATTTACACAAGGAAGTGAAGAAGTAAACATACATATGTAAGTTGAATTTGTACAAGTGTTAGATCTCATGATTTATTTTGTTACAAATGGCATTCAATTTAATTGTTCAAATAAAATAAAAGAGATAAAAAATTTATGAAATCTTTTCAGTTTTCCATATGTAATTATACCATATCTCACCAAATCTCTGAAAAACAGTAAAATGCAAAGTTCAATAACATAGAGCTGTTCAAAAACCCAAAACCAAGAAACTACTGATCAGCTTTTAAACCAAAAAAGGGAGAAAAAAAAAAAATCAAGCAACCTGGTTACAATTCGAAACCTTTAATCAAATTTTCACAAAACCTGAAATTAAATGCATTTGGATCAGACAACAATCTGATCTAGAGCAATGCAAATGAAATGGAAAAATCAGAGGCAAGTTTTAAAGCCTGGAAATTCAAATTCTTCAACCTGAAAGCAAAGCAAAAGAATAAAAGAGAGAGCAACCTGAAAGACAAAGGCAATTGATGAATCAATGATTCAACCTGAAGCAGTTGAAAAGAATCAGAGCTACAACCTGTTAGCTTCAGATTTTAAACATCAAACAAACAAAACCTAAAATCAGAAACAAAGGCAATTCCAGTTTGCAAAAGGAAATAAATTTCAAAGCTTGTTCTTTCTTCCCTCTATTCAAATCTTTCTGGGGGTCAACTGAAACAGCAAGAACAGGCAACTCAAACTCAACAATATCAAGCTCAGGCAGGTCGAACAAGTCAAGCAAGAATTCCAGATCAAAATAAATAAGAGAAGAAAAAAAGAATAAAAAGGGTCAAAGCAAACCTGGGAGAAAAACAAAGCTCTCTGGAAAATAAAATAAAAGGCAAGTAAAATTCCTTTGAAAAATTTGAATTAGAAGTTGTAATTAGTAACTAAAACAAGATTTAAACAATAATGTTCAATAAATTGCTTGCAGGAAAATCAAGTACAAGGCAAATTTGTTTCCTGTTCTCAAATGCAGGAAGTCCCTCTGTTATATAACAAGATTTCAAACTTGTAAGTAATTAAAACTGTTTGTATTCAATAAATTGAGTACAACAGAAAATTAAGCAAGTTCTTCTTACAACTTGCAGATTTAACTTCAAGATCTAAAAAAAAAAAAAAAAAAAAAAAATGGATTTCAACTATTGAACTTCAAGATCTAAAGAAGAAACAGAAAATTCCAAGTTCATCCTTTTCAATTCCAGGCTTTAGCTTCTCCTCTGTCTTCAACAACCAGGTGAGCAACTCCTCTTTTCAAAAAAAATTAAGTAGGTTGATTGCATGTTTAATCTGGGATAAGATGAAGTTGCAGTGAATATTTATATGTGTGCATGTTTATAAAGTACAAATGAATATTTAAGAAATTACCTGCACATAGATATGTCTGTAAAACAAGAAGAGGATTGTGCATGTGTGATCTTTAAACTTATGTTGATTTCTTGATTTTCCTTTAACTTGTTTGCTGAATTGAAATTAAATTTTTGAACAAATTTTGTTTGCTTTTGAATGGTGTAAGTTCAAATTGTATATAAACTAAATATGATATCTGGAATTCTGGAAAATCAAATTACACAAAACTAAATTGACTAGAGTGATAAATTTTAAACTATATGATGTAATATTCCAGGTTTATTAATAAAATCAGTAAGTAAATTTCAAGAATTTTAAAACTAAATTTTTAAATTTACAGTGAAAAGAGAAAAATACAGTTTCATGTTTACTGTATTTTATTTTTGATCAGGATCCTTTGATCCTTGCATTTGAATTAAGTAAAATTGTTTCTGGAAGTTCTTATCTATCTTAGATCATAAGTAAATCATTGAATTGATTTACAATTCAAAATTTAGTTTGTAATTTGGGAATTCCTGTCATGAACCCTAGTTTCACTGGGTTGCTTTGTTTGCTCGAGTATGGCTTCAAGGGTGCATCAAGTTCAATGATCCTGTGGGTAATGGTAGATGGTGTAATATTGGAGTTGTCGCCGGAGTATGGAGTGTAATGGTGGCTGGAGATGGAAGTGTTTAGTGATGACAGGTTGGCACTGCAGTAAGTTAATGTTTCAGGTTTTGGTTGTTTTTGGTTGCAGGGTTTTTTGACTCGGGTAGGTCTCGGGTAAATTGGGAAAAAACTCGGAGCAAGTGGGTTACTGACCCGAAGTAAAATAAGAGAGTTCTGTGTACATTGTTTCAGGTTTTAAAAACAGAAACTGTTCTGTTTTTTTTTGAATTTTGAAAGTAGAGTTTAAATTAAAATGGAAATTTGAACTTAGGATTAAACTTGAATCTAAAATGAATTCAAATTTGTTTGAATTCTTATTTTATAATTATTTAAATGCAGAAAATTCAAATTTTGTTTGAAATTAAAATAAAGAGAAAGGGGAAATAGGAAGCCTGTTTCATGTTTTATAAAATTTGAAAATAAGGTGCAAAAAATACAAATGTGACTTAGAATTTTGAAAATTTAATTTTAGTTGAATTCAAATAGTTTGAATTTAAATTTCTTTGAAATACTTAAGGGAATTTTGTGTGTTTTGTTTCAGGACTAAGAAACAGAATTATTTTCCAGGTTTTTAAAAGAATAAAGTTGTAGTAATAATAGGGATCTAAACTTGAAATTTGAATTCAGTTGGAACCTGAATTTAGTATAGATTCAAATAATTCAAATATGAAATTTGAAAACATTTTAAATTCAAGAATGTAAAGGGTTTTAAAATTTGACAGAAACTGTTTACTGTTTTCTTTAGAAAAAAAAAATGTAAACTAAATTTGGACTTAGGCTTTAATAAACTGAATTCAATATGAATTCAAATATGTGAATTCTGTGCCTTTTGAAATGATTTAAAATTTCAGTAAATTTTAAAGTTTGGTTTCCAAATTAAACAGAAACTGATTTTCTGTTTTAAAATGTAAAAGTAAATTTAAATTGCAGGTGGAGATTTTAAACTGAGTTTTAGTTTGAAATTTGAATATGAATTCAAATTTTAATTGTCTGAAATTTGAAATCAATTATGTTTTTAAATTTAAATTTGATTTTTAACTCTCAAGTATAAAATGCATGGTTGTTTTTGCATTTGAAGTAAAAGGTTAAGTATTTAATTTAGGAAATCAAATGAATTCAAATCTGAAGTTTTAAAATCTGGATTTTAAATTTAAACTTCAGTTTTAAATAAGATTTAAATTTAAATTGCTTTCAAATGATTTTCATTTGAATTAAAGGTGTAAATTATAGAAAGAGTTTTAAAGAATTTAAAACTAAAATGAGAATGAAAGTTGTATTTCAATTTTGAAGTTTTAAAGTAATTTTTAAAATTGATTTGAATTTGATTTGAATTGAAATTTAAATCCTTTTCAACTTATTAATTAAGTATATGTTTCTTGTAAACATATAAGATTAAGTTGTATTGTTTAAAATCTTATTTTAAATAAATTTGGATCTTAAGTTTAAAAAGAGAATGTTAAATGGAATTTAATGTAAATTTAAAAACATTTTGTTTTTAAATGCATAATTTAAATAAGGAATGTTTATCTAAAGATAAAGAAAAGTATAATGATTTGTAATTCATTTAATTATTAAGGTAGTACAAATGGATAATTAATATAATTAATTAATTAAGAAATGGAAAATTAGTTAAAGTAATTAAGGGTTTTAATTTGATTAATTTAAGTTTAAGATTAATTTTCTAGAATAATTAATCTGTAATTAAGAAATCATTAATTGAATGATATTAGATTTTAAATTAATAATTGAAGATTTATTAATTGAATAAATATGGATAGTTAATTAATAGGGAATAATAAATGAAAGTAATCATGTAGGTAATAAATTTAAAACCACCCAGTTTATTCATCTTAATTGTAG